>JARKIC010002047.1:0-80399 GCA_029378375.1 Mycena olivaceomarginata
CCTTATTCTCGTTCTAACTCAATTCGTGCTCGATTCACAAGGTTTCGGGTACGCGTTCTCCTCAGCAGGGCTCCGGCGACCACATGGGCCCTCAAATAGCCCTCCAAACCCCGCCAAGAACTGCTCTATCACCCCAAGATTTAGAATTGCCCACGAGAGATTACCGCAAATGCTGTGCGATGGCCATTCATATAACACAAGAACTCGATGTGCTATGTGTTCACAACTTCGTACAGACCTCTATTACGGCGATTGCCTTTCCCTTAAAGGTGCGCTCAGGATTTTACCAATTTATTCGGTGCACGGCGGCGGCCGTTATATGAAACGGCCTTTTGGCGGCCATGCGTGATTTGGGATTTTTTATGGAAAATGGAAAGCAGCGGGGGAGTGCAACCAGGTGTTCCAGTACGTCCAAATAACCCCTTTGAAGTGTATGTTGGCTCATTTTGATGCTCTACTGGTCTTTGCCGTCGTCCGCTGCCCGTTATCAGACACCATCATAACTTACCAAACTTTGTCATTGCCACAAGCCTCGATTCCAAATCTTCCACCCATCTTTCCTGGCGACGTGACCTGGGAGCCACTGGGCTAACGTCAACGACTGTGCGACGATGGACGAATACTTGACACATTGCGATGTCAATGATCCTATCCACCTGCCGAAGGCCCGAAGCATAAATATGTCATCAATGTATTGCTGAAAGCTACAAACGAGTAGTTACGGGCCGAAGCGAGGAGAGAGACGCGAGCAAAAAGGCGGCGCGTTTGAGATTCTTCCCACGCCTGGCCAGCTGGCCGCTTTTGGCCGTTTTTGGACTTGCTGTCCGCGAAATATTTGCCGAGCCCAATCACACATTGCCGGCCGCTGCTCATATTCCATTCCCGGGATGCTAGCCTACATCCCTCCAACCACAAAACACTCAGTAAGTAAATTCCTTCTACTTCGAGAGTCAAAAATTGCTTAGGTGGCCAGGTAGGTGATAAAAAATAGTACATGCTTTGATGCTGAATCCCAATACTGTTCAATGTGATCCTAATGCTGTTAAAACGCGACCCGAACGTCGCGCACTGTGCAAGCTTTTGGATTTGATGTGTACATGAGATCCCCATCGTTCACACGGACAGCAAGCTCTCCGTGCAGTCAAAGAAGTTGTGCTTGATCGGATACCATGGCGCGGGTGCATATCGACTCCTCAACCTCAAAACCAGGAAGTTTTTATAAGTCTCGTGATGTTTTCTTTGAGGAGGGAAAGGCTCACCGTACGGGTCTGTCACAGACGAGCGGTCCCCGAGGACTTTGGCGAGGCTTGGGGTAGTGAGAATGACTTAGCACCTCCTCCTGAACTGCCGCTGCTGCTGCCCGTGGCTGCAGGCAACCTTCCGAGCAGATCCCTACGGCCTACCGTCATCGTTCCCGGGCCGCTTGTCACTGCCCCTACCAGCAACGCTCCCTTGTTCACTGTCGGCATCGCTGCCTGCAACACTCCCTCGACATCGGCATTGGCAGCTTTTTCTCTGACCGTCATCCTCGTCATCTCCATCCATATCATCATGACCTTTGACCCAGCAAGCCCGGCAAAAAAGCTTCCCTCGCAACCCAATATGGCATGCGAACTCGCTTTGCATGGGATTATCACCTAACAAGGCGAGAACCTCTGGAATGACAAGAACCGGCTCATTGAGCTCGATATCCCAGACCCAAATGCCGTCTCCTTAAGCCTTTCTTCAAGAGGCATCAACAGAGGGAAAAAACGAAGTCAAATTTTTCAGGACTTACTGTAGTTGATAAATGATTCCGTCGAGCATTTCAAGTAGGCGTGCGAGGTTGGAGGTGCAGAGAAAATGGATGTTGTATTCTTTCTGAGCCTCTTCTTGCAGTGGACCCGCCGGCGTCATTAGAAAGCTGTTGTGCTCATTCCATTGCTTCGAGACATTTCCCGAGGTGTCGTCGCAATCGACCCACATCGGAAATATAACCACACGAGAGCCTTCGGCCTTCGCTCGCCAGCAGTTGCCGAGGACGGGATTGGTATACTCCCAATAGCACAGCCTAAGCAGTTGATATACTCGTGGATTGATTGTCTAGAAACACCCTCTTGCCGGACCGAGTTGACGCTGAGAGCGCCCATGACTGGGCGAATTTAACAAAATTTTGACATTTAACCCAGAGGAACCCCAAAAAGGCAACCCTGTTGTCCTGGAAGCTACAAGTATTCCATCAAGTTTGTGAGGTTTTGGTATCGGACTTGTCCATTCTAGGAAGCCTCTCGAGAAGATCAACAAAATTTATAGACTCGTAACCAGTCTGCATACGGTGTTCTAACAAGGCGAGCTTGTTGCCGTAGGCAGACTGGTACTTCTCGGGCTGTACCAAAGGGCTGGGGTGGAGTTTGAAGATTTTGGGTGCGGGATCATAGTGGCTGTGCATTTCCATCAATTCTCGAGTAAATTTGACTAAGTACCCAATACACGTTTCCCAGGAACTTGATTAAAAATCTGAGGAGACAGAATTCAAGTTCAGAAGCACTTAATCTCATGTTGTCTTTGTAATTTTCGGACTTCAGTTGAATTGAACTGTAACGAGTGTGACCGTCACCTCGTGACGTCCCCATCCATTTATTTTCTGTTCTTTTTGTTCTTACACATTCCTTACTGATTTATTGTTCCCACAGATTCTCCATTGCGAACAATTGCCATCCACTCATTCAACCTCCGTTTCCTTTTGCGGACTGCTTGATGGAATCATTATTAGCACTGCCATCATGATCTCGTATATAAACCCTGTAACGTCGATACCGATTCTCCGGTCAATCCACCACTTACAACACTCTTTCTGGTCGATTCCCTGATCTCCAGTGTGCCGTATCTCGTGAAACTCACACATCCATCACATGAACCCGGAACGAGGGAAAAGGAAAAACTTTCAAACTCCGCCCCCGCCCTTTGGCACAGCCCGAGAAGTACCAGTCTGCCTACGGCAACAAGCTCACCTTGTTAGAATGCTGTATGCAGACTGGTCACGAGTCTCCAAAATTTAACTGAGAAGAACCCCGCAATATTGGTAGGTAGGTCCGCCACTACTTATATAGCCCATCTGGTTACCGCTACGATAAGCTTTTGTACTTTTTGCCACCCACGAATCCATCTCTGGGACTCGACGTCCAGCGTGACCTGAGTTTCTGTTTCTTACATGTCTTGCCTCTCCATCCCCCTGTCTGCTTCAGTACCCTTGGCTTGTGTATCTGCGGGGAGTATCTTGGCTTTTCTGGTTCTACTTGAGATATATAGACACCCCCGGGACGATTGGATCAAAGCATGCCCAGAAACTCGACTCTCCTGTGTCTCCCTGCTTCTGCTGTTGCCCTCGGCCCTTGGGTCTTTTATTCACAGTTTCGATGTCTGCAAATGCTTTGCCTTGAGCTAGTCCTACAATCAGTGTTGTTCATGCTGAAATACTGTAGAATTTCATTCAATTCGGCAATCACGCATCACACACCCCCTGTGCCGCGATGAATTTTGGTCTCGGTCACGGGTCACGGCGCCCAGTGCCGAATGTAAAATGCGTGACATTGGGGCCAAATCTCCCTTGGAGGTGCAAAAAAGGCAAATTTTTCGAAATTTTTCGTCCTGAATGCCGAATTTTTGGAGGTGTCACATCAAAATTTGTTGGTTGCCGAAGTGCCGAATCGGTATTTTGGGTCACGGGTCACAACCCGTGCCGAATTGAACGAAATTGTACAGTAACTGCAAAAAACGCGCCCCAGCTCTGAAAGTGATCGTGCAAAAGAGCAAAGTGTTCTGGGTCTGTCTCGGTGAAATAACAATGTATGCTGCCACAAGGGCCGCCGGGCATCGGGCAGATCCATTTATCTCGGTTCGCCGATCTTCTCGTTCAGAGCCACATCTTCGGGGAGGATGTCGCGGGCCTTAGGGACCTGAAAAAGTGTCGGTACTTACTGAAAGAAATAATGGCCTACTCTCGCCGACAATCTTATCAATATTTTCGAAGGTAAGATGAACAACCTCATCAATTCGCAACATCATCAGCCAGGCGAGCAGGTAAGCCACCTAAACAATAAAACATCAGGCCATTCTATTCTCGAGATAAGGGGTCTAGACTTACATATCGAACGATACCAGCCCTCTTCTGGGCAGGTGTCAGAGATGAGTCCAAACAATGATTGTGTAGGCGCTGGATATCATCTAAAGAAAGGGTGCGTGCCGAAGATGAAACTTCCCCGGATTTACGAGTACTTTACGTAGTAAAGTGATCGTTCTTTTCATAATCGAGACCAGATTTTTGAGTTCGCGAAACTTTATCAGTGCGTTTTGACGATGTAAAGAAATAGTGGCTGTGTTCATTAGCTTTTTGAAGTCCTTTTAAGAGCTTGATCTAATGAATTTAGTGGTAACGTAAACAAGGCGGACGGGGCTGGTTCGAATCTGCCGGTTCGAACCGTTTTTTATTTTATTATATTTTCCTTCTTCGTATTTTTCGCCCGGCAGTAGCTCGATAAGCATGTAGGAACTATTATCTGGCTGTCCGTACTGTAATTTTGTTAGAGACTACTGGGACTGTGGAGTAACATGTGATGTACCTCGCCTGTATACATGTCCAATGCATTCGAACCGTATGCTGTCCCGTTCCCCCAAGATATGGGCCAGAAATAAAAGGGGAATCCTTTGTTGTCGACCCCTCGCGCAAATGATCCAGGGTAGCCGCTCCCGTACGTCCTTCACTCAATATTCAGGGCTACATACTTTTGAATCGAGGCCATCAACTCACCGGCTTCCCCAAATTTCATCCCTTGTCCCGCCACCTACAAATGCGTCTCAGCTTCTTAGCAAATCTTATGAATATACGTACCTTGCATTCGCACCGCAAACAACCCAGACGAGATGGAGATCGCCTTTCCACCTCCCTTGTTGTAAGTGGTAATGGACTTGGTGGTTCCTCCGCTTGAGATAGAGGAGCTCTCGACCTCCTGGCCACTCGAACCACTCCTGCCCTCACCCTCGCCCTCACTTCCACCTCCTTCGCTCCCGCCGCCGCCGCCCCTCGCTCTCACCGCCACCAGAGCTCTCGCCACCACTGCTCTCACCACCCCCGCTTTCACCACCACCGCTCTCGCCATCTCTGATCTTTCGAATGCTCGACTTCGGCACAAGGAACCATCACTGGAGACGCCAGTTGAACTCCCTGATGTTCTCTTCCGAGACAACAGCGACGAAGATGTACGGCGCGGCGAACTGAGAAGTGGCACGAGCATGAGTGAGTCTTCGACAAGAGTTGACGGAGGGGACGTTGCGCCTTGGAGCATTTATACTGTGCATTGTAACGTCATTGCTGTTCAGATAGCCACTAGACGCAATGCAGAATGACTGTGATCAATTGAAACAGCGGGATTCCACACGCCAGCGTCATGTACTGGCACCAGGAATCCGCAGAACAGTTGCCGCCGTTGTTGAACCCAAGTCCACTGCTTTGGAGGCACGCAATGGGGAGATGAAAATGAAAGCGTCGCCTCAACTTCAAAAGAGCGTTTGAGTTGGACTTGATAATCGTGGTATGAAGCAGCAGCCAAGAGAATGACACAGTGATCGGCAGTTTCGAAAATGCCGGCCGTTATATGTTGGTTTACTCCAATAGTGCTCCTTGTTGCTCCAATCCGCGAACGTCACTGCTGTAGAAAGCTCTGGTCTCCCAGCAACCGGCATTAGTGTTTTTCTTCGTGTTCTGATAGAAATGTCGGTAGCAGTGGAACAGTTCAACTCAGTCGACTCGCAATTTTATAGAGGGGAGTGACTCGAAGTGTTGCTTCATTTGAAATAGCATGTTCCACCCAAGGTGATATTGTTTATCTCGAGTTTCTAATTACTGACCGTCGAAGCAAGTAAGATGACACACTTTGTATCAGCGCATGCGATTTGCCCGGGGCTACTTACGCGCGTGAGGCGCGGGGGTCGTCAGGCTGGGCATGCCGGATCACGGGCAGTGCGGATGGCGACAGGGTATTATAGGGCATGAATGTCAGACTCCCGCACGTTACGGGGTTGGGGAGACAGAGTGGGCGGTACTCAAAAGTGAAATCTCTGTGTATAGTAATATGAACGGGATTGTTCAGATGCGGCGCACACGGCACATCACAAGCGCGGCACACGGGCTGAATGCATGGCACATTAGCAGCAAGTGCGGCACATTGCCGCAAAATACGGCACACCAAATGCGGCGCTTGGGCACACATGATCAAGTGCGGCACATGCTCGGCAACTCCCGATACCTAGGCGTGAAGTAGATGTCTTCTGTGTTCAAGTCATTTGAATATCTTGGCCAACTGACATTATTTCTAGCATTTTTCGAGCACATTGATAGAATACTGTATGAAATTACGAGCTGACAAAACACAGAAAAGAAAAGATGATTGGTATTCTGCGGTGATAGTCTATAAATGAGACTCGAAAAACTGACGAGTAAAAGCGTACCTAGTTTTCTAGATCTCATCATCGCGCTTGGGGGCTTTACGAGGCCGCGCGGTGTGTATCACATTGGCGGGATCAACCTCGTTCGACTTACGCTTCTTTGTCGGCTTCGTGGAACTAGGGATGGGCGCTGGAACAGGTGTGGGGGAAGGTGGCGACGGCATGGGTAGCGGTGGTAGCTGGGGAGACGAAGGTCCGGCCGGCAAATTGAGGTCCAAGCACGGGATCGCTGGCCTGCTCCGTGAAAATGTCGAAATTCAAACCGTGGCTACCAGAGCCAGATTCCCCGAACGACGACAGGAGAGCACTCCCGAGTATTCTGATTCGGCCCGAAGGCGGGTGGGAGAGCACCCCCAAATATTGTGGGCAGTAGGATAGGAGCCCTGTCTAATCGGCACAAAGGTAGTCGCTACGGAGCAGCGGGGGGAATTTCGACATAGCATCACAAGAAATCCATGCAAATAGCAGCAGTAGAGGCAAGAATACGCAGATTTTGGAGAGGCGCATGGTATGGGTGATGGGGGGGGGAAGAGAAAGAGGACAACCGCTGTGCAACAGTATATATAGAGGTGAAACCCGGAGTCCGGCCCGCACTCCAGCGATCGAGATTTGAAATCTCTTAACCCTTACCAGTATCTCTTGGCGTCTTTTTATTTCCTTTATCGGAGAGTGCAAGTTCTATCTCTTGAGATTTTGAAATTGCTGTCAATCACTTCCTCCCGATGACGTTTGAGTCCGTTGATTTACCCGCTTCCTGCCTTCCACTCAACTTCAGTACATTTTTTTCAACCCTTGCATTTACACTTGCTCAACCTCCAGCCTATCGTTTCCATCCTCGACATTGTCTGCCTGTCGTATCTCCCACCTGTTCACAATGATTGAGCGATATCGCTCCCCCTTTCTGTCATCGTGTCAACATTTTTCCGCTTGAATCTTTGATGTTTTTTCCGACAGGGCACACTTACTTTTGAACTTGGGCTCCTTCTTCTGGTCTATGGAATACAACCTACATATGAAGTTTTGTTCATTTAACAGCCAAAGATCTGTGCTTCCCACCGATTCGCCTCCCAACTTGGAAAAACTTGATTGATGGCTGATCGATCAAACCTCCTAGAACCACCCACCAGCCGCCCCGCGGGACTGCGAGAATTTTAATTTGAAGGGCTGCAATGCGTGAAGTCCAGAAAATGGTTAGACAAAGTGAAGGTGATGGAGAGGCTGCAACAGCATACCAGAGACTCGTGGAATTTTGTAGAGCATGATGACCTACCTTCTCAGGTTATCGGGGATGTACAGCAGACGGAAGAAAGAGAGGTGCCTTATTCCGGCTCATATTCAATGGTTGACCGGCGATCAATCCGAACATCAAATCCTCGGTATTATCCGAAGTCTTGCGTACGCAGGACAAGCACAGCCACAATGTAAGAAGCGCGCTGACCGTGATCCCCGAGAACAAAAAAAAAAACTAAAGTACGAGTTATGCCGTGCGCAGCATCGGCCTCCCCCCAAGTTGGCTTTCGTCTTCTCAAGTCCCACCATAAATTGTGATACATGACGCGAACGAGTCGGAAGTCCTCTCCTAAGGTTCTATCTGTTAGTGAACATGGGAATGCCCAATAGGGTGGCTGCGCACCATGTATTTGTGGGTGGATCAAGTCGCCACTCTGCCGTACTTTCGTTGGGACGGAGACTACGGTACCACATCGTAAGAGCTGCCCGGGTAGAAGCCGCAGTGGAATACTGAAGAGCGAAGCTGTTCAGCCGATACTGAAACAAATCAATTGAATTCGCGAACTGACCTTTCTTCCTTCGAACCCTTGCTCCGTCGGGCCACATTTCTGTGTGATAAAAGCAGCAATATCCCGGGGGGTCTGCTCATCAACGCGCCTGGTGCCGGTGAGCTGGAACGAGGAGGGCTTTGTCGGTGGGGTCCAGGAGGAGATTCAAGCGTGTCAAGTAGCATGACAGTGATGTCGTCGTTTGAGTCGGATGGTGGTAAATTGGGTTCTATGTTTGCATCCGAGTTGGAAGAGCTGTCGCTCGCCAGCGGCTGAATCATAGGCGCGGGCCAGATGGCTGGTCCAGCCTTTTTGCGGGACCGAGTAGGGGAGGTAAAGATATAATCAACTGTGGCGGAGGAAGGGGTGGCAAGCCAGAACCTGCCGTCGTCCGGGATGCGCACCACAATTTGACGCCGTAGTTCGCAAGTGGATGGTATACCGGTTTGACTTCTACACATCAACATAAAAAGAACCCGCACAATAATGCCGCATACCGAAGCACAGGTCCTCTACCAACGGGATGTATGAGATGAATTTTTCTATTGATAAGCTAAGCCCACATTGATATTGAACATTAATGCGACAACGAGAAGGCAAGGCTGTTGTACATTCATCTAGCAGCAAGCAGTCCCGAGGAGTTGTTTTCATCGCAGCGATGTCAGGAGTGAGGATAAAGTCCAGTATAAGAAGTAAAAGTGCCGCTACATAGTGCCGCATATCGAGGACTAAGTGCTGCAGACCAAAGACAAACTGCCGCTGAAGTGCTGTTGAACTGCCGCTGTACAGCTATATTGCCGCTGTGTTGCCGTTTGTAAGTGCCGCAGACAGCTGCAGAAGTGCCGCAGCATACGGCCTGGTGCCGCTGAAATATCGCTACTGCCGCTGCAAAGTGCCAACTTTGCCGCTGCAGAGTGTTGCCGACTGCCGCTGCCCAATGTTTGCATGTGTTTAGGTGCCGCCATACTGCCGCAGACTGCCGCTGCGTCCAAAATAATTCACGTTTTAATGTCGTGGACAAGACTTTATTCAACTCAGGGCGATGGCAAAAGGATACATTAGTTATAGTAGAGTGCCCCAACACCTTTGAAACCACTAATCACTGCAATACCAAGCAGCTCAACGTCTGCAGCAAGTACAACTGCCGCAGACTGCCGCTGCAGTGCCGCTGCATGCGACAAAAGCACTGCTGCGGCAAAATCCCTTTGCCCCTCTCAAGCGAACGAGAAATAGATGGCAAAATTATGTTCATCATCGCATGTGGTGTTAAATGTTCAAGAGTTTCGAGTAAACACTAAAGAACGAGAATTCGCGGAAAGAAGTGTGAACGATGTGAAATATTGGACACATGAGTTCTCACCTGATTTGGCGGTCATGGCGTGGACGCAGTTTGGGTCGAAAAGTGAAAATACGATACCAGTACATGAAGATGGCTCCATGGGAGTAAATGGAGGCCTTTTCATTGCACAATCTGGGTTAAAAACCTGTCAGAGTAGGTAACATTGAATGCACACCACTTTCCCCCGGATTTTGCGCCTGGAGTAAACACTGTTGGGTCACAGAAGTTGGGGAAAATTGCACAGGTTCGAGATGATATTTACATCCAAGAGGAACAAGTTGTTATGGTTAAAACTTGTTGAGCCGGACAATAGGGCGTTTCACGCATTCCGATTTCAGCCCCAACTTGACCCCGATTTCGACCCCAACTTGGCCCCAACTTGACCAAGTTGGGGTCGAAGTCGGGACTCAAGTTGGGGACTGATGTGTGAATGCCCATCAGTCCGAGATCAACTTGAGTTGGCATCAAGTTGGCATTCTCGCGTATCCAAGGTGCGTTAAGCGAAGTTGGGGCACGAAATCGGGTGCCAAGTTGGGGTCAAGTTGGATGTCAGATCGTGGGGTTAAGCACGATTTGACATCCAACTTCGAAATCGGCCTAATTTCAGGTTCCAACTTCGTCTTGAGTTGGGGTCCAAGTTGGGGCTCAAATCGGGCCTCAAGTTGGGATGTGTGAAACACCCTAATATTTTGTACTTGCCTTTTGGGAAAGACTTGACTCGACCACCCGCGAAGCACTGCTGCCTTAAAATCCGTCAATAATCCGTCAATACACTCTGAGTACAAGCCTTCAGACCTCGAGAAAATCGGTGCAGTCCAAATTTTTGGCGGCGCTCCGCGCCACACACTTGGACTGCAGCAATGAAACTAAATCAGTGTTGGCCCTGACCCAAAAACCCTCCGGCACGCGTGAGAGAAACACTAGATTAAGAAGCCGCAAGGCAGGGGGATAGTGGCGCGTCACATTGATGAAGAACGCGTCGCAGGCATTGCAGTCGCGTCCGGAACTTATGGACTTGTCGCGAAGTGACAGGCTTACTAAATGTTGTGCGAGGCCCCAAGAACCAAGCAAAGGCGCTTTTACGTTTATACCGACTCGCCTGAGCGCCAGAACGACGGTGGAGAGATGTGCAACGTCGACGAGTCAGCACAGAAGCATTCTCGGGTCTCCGATGCAATCTGCGCGCTATTGGCCGCGGAATTTGGCCGACAGTACATAAGACCTCGGAGAAAGATGGTTAGAAAGATAATCTTTCTCATGAGATAAGGGCAATCTAGTGTACCCCATGGCAAGCAAAAACTTAATTGTTCATGGGGTACGCTATGGCTGGCCGGTCCCTTGGATTTTTGCGTACCCCATGGTGGTCTAAACTGTGTTTTCTCTTGTGGGGTACACAGGCTAGGCGGTCCGCCGGCCCTTCATAGGCCAGCCTGTCCGAGAGCCAGTCAGTGGCGGCAATGTGAGGTAAAAGACTTCCGTGGAACTTCGTAGCCTCATAACTTGTTAACCATTTGCCAAGACGTCTTTTTACTGGGCACATATGGAAAGTGAAAGTTGAGAGCTTTCTTGCAGTACTAAATTCTCACGAGTGGATAAGAAATGAGTGAGATATGTCGAGGAAGATGTGCTTCTACTGCACGTGTCTGGGGTCTTCGGCCTGATGCGGCACAATGACATAACATCCATTTGTCAACGTACCTCGGGTCGATCTAAGGGTTGCTTCTTTCCAATAGCATTATAAATGTCCATGAATCTGTTAGAATGACCGTCTCGAAGTCACCCGGGAATTTATATAGCAGAAGACCCTCGCAAACGCGCGAAGGAATCGATTGAAGACTAAGGCTATTTATACAAAATGCGGCGGAATGTCCGCCCAAGCCCGCCAAAAGAAGCACAAGAAATGAATAGAATTTCATGGACCGGGAGCCTTGGAACCGAAGCGGAAGCCGGGGTTGTCAGGCCGCGTGCAAGCACAGACTCGATATTCCAACAGAATCTTCCACCGCAAACTCGAGATTACGCTCAGCTCAGCTGAGTTCAATGCAGGTCCACGGTCAGTCTGAGAATTGACATTGGAAAAGAGGATGGGAGGCCGCGAAGCGGCCGACCGGACCCTTGTGCTTATAAAGTATGTGGGGTTTTAAATCCGGATGGGGGTTGTAAACGACGGGTCGGCCAGGGCCAGTGGAGGATCGCACGTTGACGGGCACTCCGCTTTGATACAGCCAATGAAGAGCTTCTCGGCGGTCGTCCGGCAGTGCGGGAGAAGCCCGATAGCCCGATAGCATCAGGTCATCCTGCTGCGGCCGTGAGATGGCGGACATCATATGTTCGCTTAACGGAATTCAATGCCCGCCGAGGGAGTTATTGAGAAGTATATGAGCTGCATGTTCAGCATCAAATGGCAGCCAACGCAACCCACGATGCACTTCAGCTTCTTCACCAATTTTTTTTTGCTCAGCACCTCGCTTGCGCTTCAAGCCCGTGCAGGGCCGCTCACTGCCGAGACCACAAGGGCCGTCCCTTGGGCCCTGTCCGAGGACAACCTCCTCTATAACACCACGGCGGTGCCCCAGGGCGAGCTTGCGGTGTTCGGGTGGGGGTACTCCGGTACCTTTGGAGATCCACCCCTGGTCACTGGGCTCGCCGAGAATGTCACCATGCTGGTCACACCCCCGGGCGGTGTTTAGCGATTCGCCTTCCGGCAAGTGATCTTGTGTTCTGTGTGTTCGATCTATGGTGTTGAGTTTATGTGATGATCTTTAGCTACGTTACTGGCCCAACATCTGATTTGTGCGGATTCTTCCCTGGACACTGGGCCTTCTCTGTCGTAGATTCGTCGGTCCTTGGAACGTACGATCGTCGCCTGGTGTGATCCATATGATACTCTGACTGAGTCTCGTCGGCCAGGTATAAGGGCAGATGGATTGTCGATTATGGGGGAAGCACACAGCCGGATGCGCCTGTGGACCCCTGATTCGGGGTGTGGCCCTGCGCCGTTCAGTCTCGCAACTGTGAAGTTCGTGAAGATGTGGGAGGTCGTGGAGGCAGCGTGAAGCCGGAGCAAGTGCTCCGTTACAAATCTTGTGCAGACATTCAGAGTCGTAGATGAAGACAATCAAATGCATACGGCATAGGGCTCAAACTCTTTCACATCGGCCGAGCACATTTTCGTGATCATGACTACATATCGTAAAGTCGATCCTAACATCGGAATTTAGTGGGAAGACGGGAGACAAAAATTGAGTACATTGAATTCGCGTTGTTTGCAAGGGAGCGAGAATCGGCGAGTCGGGCGTCGAACACTCCCATCCGTTCAGTAAAGTCATTTTGTTCGACGTTCAATCGAGCACTATCCACGTAGGTAGGCTTAGGGAAAGATTGAAATCTCGGTGGAGAAGGGCTCGCCCGCCTTCTGTGGCGTCTATGAGTGATAAATATCGGAGCTTCCACCTCTGCGAAGTCTCATCGACATCTTTGAAGTCAATTGGTGCGCTCCCTGCATAAGAAATTATACCTCCAGTTCAGCAGCAGTGATCAGCTGTGGTGACTCAAGAACAATTTGCACGGCATCAATCAGGGGTCCAAGAGATGATATGCTTCAGCCAGTTGGCAGAAATCGGGCGGGATTTTGTACGGATTTCGTGGATGCATGTGTGGTATAGTCCCGATATTCCAGTAAAAGTTCAAGCTCAAGCATCGTTGTATTTGCTGTTGCTTATGGGGACGGGCATCACCCGATTGATCCATGGCAGCTTTGTTCGTGTTTGGTTCGCGGAGAGGGTCGGTTCCAACTTTGGCGGGTTTATAACTTTCCTCGTGTCCACTTTCAGTATGTGATTATATGGTAAGTGTTGTTCGAAATCAGGCATTGAATAACGGTACGTAGCGATATCGGATAAAAACCTTTCATGCACAGAATGAGTATACTGTTTTTGACTGTTTGAGCCATAGCAAGACATCTTAAACATAATATTGAGGAAACGGCTACGTAGCTTTATTTTAGGATTGATTCCCTATAACCTTACCCGCGAAATCTAAGCAATCCGCGGCACTGTTTCAATGTTATCAAGTCTGCAAGATGTCCTGTATTTGGCTGTGAATCAGCTTTGATCGCACTGATCCTAGGCAGAACTTCCAAAGTTGATAGCGTCTCTCCAGTGGCTGTGCTTTGTGCCCTCAAACATCACAACATCATGTCCACCCTCCAGAATTTTTTCATCTCAGAAGGGTTCGAAGCACGGCTACTGGTATGGATGACGCTAGAGCACAGCCACATCTGGGAGTCTGAGCTCTGATTCCACCCCAAGATATATAGCGTTAGGGTTATATACATACAGTTATGGACAAATCAGTCGCGAGGAACAAAAACGGTAATTTTCTGTTTGCGCCTTTGTGGTGCAATTAGCTGTGAACAGTGTTTTAAATTTTTGTTTCAGTTGGGAGCAGCTCTCGTGGGTTGCGAATTCATCGAAACGTCGGCAAAAACGGGTCGCCATTCTTGTGCGAACCTTGCGAGAATCAGCGGAGCCAGCTGCGCCTGTGGAAACTAAATCCAAGCGTACTGATTGGATGCGATCGTGTATTATCTTTGTGCGAGCTTAATGATACCTTAATCCCCTTCATTTCGTCCTTTTCGCTTCTCCCAGATCCCTAGGAGACTTTTGATGTTCCGTAACTGTGCCTATGACTACCAACAGCGGAAGAGAAAAAAACCTCGCACAGTGACGTAGAGAGCCCCCTAAGCAGCAAAACATCTGATTTAGCTGGATGGATTAGGCCAGAAGGTAATCTTTCTGGAATGAGTGGCCTATGCAGCTCGCACAATCAATGCTCGCGGCGAATGTCGAAGAAAACATTGCCACATAAGGTCCGAGTACCGAAAGTACATGAATGTGCGTATAGAAGTAAGTATATTCGTGGAGAACAAAATCCGCCATCCATCTATGGCAGATTAATGACCCAATTCTGGCGCACGGTTTAGATGCATGCCACAGCGATGCCATGAGACTCGTACCTGGTTCGTGTTGCTGGAGAAGCAGGTCCACATCTGGATCTGTACCGATCGTCAATATTCTGCCTCACCCTCGGAAGAGGTGAAGACAAGTACCTGATTTCCATTTGTCTCGTCCCCATTGGTAAGGTCTATACACTTGTCAGGATGAGCCAACCAACGAATGATATCATTAGGCTGGTTCAGAATAGCGCCGCCCGAATGCTGGAATTGTTGATTGGAGTTTCCGTCTGCACATGTCCAGACCTGCAGTTTGACTCTGTCACTGTTTTGGCCATTCGTCACGTCGATACATTTGTCGCCCTGGCGAATGGTGGATCCTACGAAAGACCAAACTTGGTTACTGGGTCCAGTGAAGTCGCAATCCTTGGGACAACATAATCACAAAACTGTTAATTGAGCAGAGCTGTAAGATGTGCACCTGGATAACAACGGGAGCACCATCCGAATCATCGGACATGGTAACACATTTGAATGTGTCACTTGTGTCAGGAAAATTAATACGGTAACTGCCTGCGAGCGGAAGCGCCGTGGGACAAGCCGCATTGCTGTCGACAGGTATGGTCGTGTCGTTCACGGGCGGCACATTCGGAGCATGAGTCAAAGCGAGACTGGTAGCGTTCTACAAAAACTTCACGATCTGAACATTGACTGGCACGAAAGAATACGCACATAGAAGCAGAATTGTGGCGAGGCGAACGCATGGTTGTACCTGCGAAGGTAAGCTTTAGGACTGCAAGAGCCTCAGACATGCATAGGTGCTTACTCGCACTCCACGTATGGACCATTGCGGATACCATGAGTAAGTGGAAAGTTGGTGCCTTGAATAGGAAGAGGATCCAAGCACGCCCTCAAAGTGCTAGCAAAGGCGACGTTCGTGGCAGAAAACAGCGATGAGAACGAAACCCAGGAGTTTAGCCATGGTCCGTCAGTAGTTTGCCACTCTGAAGCGACCGCGCTTTATATGATGGGGACGGAATGAACGTAACACGACCCCTAGATGTGTGCCACGTTACGAGGATCGGTCTAAAACGAAATGAAAACTGACGCACTGCCTCATGTGCAAATCTTTGAATTAGGGAAGAGCCAGATTGGATCAACAAGAAAGTCAACTGAGAAGGTTACCAGATGCGGTTTGCTTACAGTTTACTAATTACCTGAAATTGGTGTGTCGTATGGGTGTAGTACCATATACCGCACCTCAGCGCATCAATGTACTTCAGTGCACCTAACGCCTTTTGGGACGTTCAGATGCAGTACTTATTTCTTTACGAGGCTGACAGCGGCGCCGCCTGGCGCTGTACATGCCGCGGTGACGTGATCGCCACCAGGTGCTCGTAGAAGGAAAGCGACGGCGACATCTTGAATAGGCAGCCGTGGTCGACGTGGGCTGTCATGGGCACACGAGCATTGACGAAGGGCGGCATTGGGGGATTTGGATGAGCGGTGGCGGTCTACTACCATTAATATTGCGAAGAGCGCGATCTGCGGATGTGGGCGGACTCGAGGAATGGAGAGGCATGCGTAGAAGCGGGAATTAGAGGGCTAGGCCACATATAATCGGACCGTATAGGGTTGACGCAGAGATCTCTCCACGAACAGCAGTCTTCATTTGACAAATAATGCCCACGCACGCATTCGTGGAGGAAACGAAGACTCAGGCGCGCAGTCGACGAAACCCGATGGTTTGAAGGCAGAGCATCCAAAATAAGAAAGCACCATGTGTGCGGCCAGCCCGTGCAATGCGGTAAAGATTTAGGAGTGGGAGAAATCAGGAGAAACACGCATAATGTGTGGTGGGATTGGTACAATAAACAGAGATGTACACACCTAGTAGAGGATCTCATCCGAAATACGAAGACGGGTACGCTGCGCGGACACTGAGATGCGGATGCACAGGAGCGGCTGGAACGAGGATGGAGAATAGAGGGGATGTGGAGACCATCAGTTTGTGGCGCGGTTTGCACGGAAGGAAAGGGATGCACCATATAACAAAAGACATAGCGCGTGGTCAATTTCCCGATGGGTATGCGTGGGCATGGATTGATACGTGCTAGGATTTGAGAGTGGACAGACGGGGGGATTGTCATTTCGACGATGAGGAAGAAGAACTACCCGGGAAGCCTCGTTTGGGGATGGCGCTTCAAGTTGATGGAGCGGGAGCCAAAGAAAAGAAGAGAAGAGTAAGCAGAAGATTGGTTGGAGAAGTACCAGCAAGGATCAGGGGAGACTGCACAAGCACAGCATGGGCCAGGCGCGATAGGCGGGGTCGGGGCAAGGATTGAGAACCAGAGGAAGACGGGTGACGTGGGTGATCCGGCCGAAGTGCGCATGCAGAGAAACCCAAATAGATGTGATGTGTCGCTGTGGAACCAGCGGCGGGGCGACCAGCGGTAGGGCGCTGAGTAGGATGAGGCCGAGCGCAATTCGAATCGGAAAACAGAAGGGAGCGCCCACGAGAGATTCCAAGCAAGATTGCGAGGCGGACCCTGTAGGCTGGGAATTAGACACGCAGCAATGACTATGGATCAAGCGCACCAGACGCGCCGGAAGGACGGACACCGATTTATATATATATCTGGTACAGGCATCATCGTGGCGCACAGTATGTGGAAGAAGAGCCATGCAACACGAGCAGAGGAAAATTTCTCACTGGTGTTCATCAAAGCGGTGCGATTTGGGCTCATGGAAGCGGAGTGGACCCAGAAAGGAAGGGATTGACGAGAGGAGGGGCGAATCGCCGTACGAGGTGGACGTGCAGGAACAGGTTCGGAATGTCCAAGGGACGGCCTGAGGGGATAGTGGAAAGGTGAAGGCAAGTGTAGAGCCGTCGCAAGGCGGGTATAAAGACAATTAAGAAGGAACAAGTTGAGAAGCCACGGCCAGAAAGAAGGGCCATAATATGGTGTGGGGGTCTGCGGATGCGTGGAGCGCCATCCACTGAGACTGACATGTTGTGGCACGGTACCGCCGCGAGACACTAAACAAACGTGATATAGGATCGATGGCGCAATGGCGGCGGGACCGTCTGGACGAGCCAATTTGGGACAGCTGCATCGACGTGGCAAAGGCGGATCCGATACAGCGTGGGGTCCAGGAACTCCAAAGGGATGGTACGCCTCAAATACTAGACGACCAGCGCGTCCCAAAGCCGAGAGACCAAAGAAGAGCGGCAGAAAATGGTGGCAGGAGCCAAGGCGCCCGCGGATCAAACGGCCGCGTTCCTGCTGATGGTGCCGCATCGCCACATCGCCTGCGAGGAGGGATAGCGCGTGCTGGAATATCGAATGAAGAGCCAGAATGAGGCCAAGCAAGAAGGGAGAGAGAAGAGAGAAACGGTGTGAAAAGTATGAACGGGGGCCGCGAAGCACGCTGGATATTCGCGCAGGGGATGGAAACATGTGGGAAGAAGTTGGAAGAAGGCAAGAAAACAATGGAGGGGACACGGAAGAGATGGGAGCTTACCGAGCCTGAGAGCAAGAATCCAGAAATGGAGCGACGATCAGGAAATAAAGGTGACCTGAATATGACACAAGTTCGCCTTGTTGGATTGGGATACGGAAAGAATTGGAGAAAGATCGACGTACCGATCGTGTTAACCCTCACCCCCTAACGAACTCCACCACGACAGGGCCCGGGTGGAACGCGGAGATCGTTCCAGGTTTTGATCGGATTTCTTTCACTGCATATGCAATAGGGAGCCTTCTGCGGAGATTAACTCAGTTTCGTAGGGGACGGAAATTTATTGTAATTTGGATGATGCAGTTATACAGAATTCAGTGGGCTGGACCTTTTGAAACTTGCTTACATGGGTCAAGGTCAAACTCTAGGTGGACGTGGTTGACAAGACGCCGTCAGCAGTGACGCGCTTATGATCGATAAACTCTACCTACCTACCTACCTACCTACCTACCTGCGCGCGGATCAAGTGGCTGTGCTCGGGCCATCATGCTTCCTGTTTGCTACGCCCACCAGCCGCCGTGCTCCGACGATAGTGCAGTGCCCTGGCAGGCCTCATGCCCAAATATGGACATGAGTTTATGCCTTTACTCGGAAATACTTTCTCACACTCTTGTCATCCTCCTCACACTCCGTCCGGCCCTCTTTTCGCTCTCTCCTCTTCCTCCCTACCTCTCAATGACACGGCGGCATCACTTTCTCATCTCTTCTGGCTTCTGACGCCTCCAAGCTCCTCGCACCGGCAAGGTTGAGGTCGAGTTGTTCCCCTGACCAATAGCGCTTGGATCTTCGCTGGCAAGGAGCTCAGGGATGGTCGTACCTTGCCTGACTATGTCCACGCTTCATCTGGGGTAAGTGCAGTGACGCTGCATCCTGGTTATCGTTGCTCATTGATCATCGGTCACATCAGTCTTTCGTCTCCGTGGTGAGATACAGATCTTTGCCAAGACGCTCACCGGTAATACCATCACTCTCGATACGAGTCGTCCGAATCGACAACGTCAAGGCCAAGATCCAGGACATCCTTCCGGACTACAAGTGCCTCATCTTCGCTGGGAAGCAGCTCGAGGATGGCCGCACGCTGTCGGACTACAACGTCCAGAAGGAGAGCGCTTCTTAGTACGGGATCTGTTTACATTTTATTTCTGACGGTTCTTAAAGTGCTGTCCACATGGTAGTCTGTAAGGTCCTTTCAAGTCGCCGATACAATACTATGGATCCTGTAACGATGCACAGGAAGGAACGAATGATGTTATGAGTCGACGACTGTCCACCTTGGTATGTTCAATGGGCATGGTCGGTCCATTGTTACTCATTGCCGTCTTCGTGGTGGCATGCAGATCTTTGTAAAGACCCTCACCGGCAAGACGATCACGTTCGAGGTCGAGTCGTTCAACATGATCGACAACTCTGGGGCCAAGATCCAGGATGAGGGTATCCCTCCAGGCCAGCAACGTCTCATCGTCGCACTACCTGTTAATGTCACGAAATCAATGTTTTATAAGTATTCTGACCAATACATTGCATACTTCGATAATTTGCTTGATTTGCCAACCCAATGCACGCAGCACCGAGTGTTAGACCGTCGCTTGCTTCAACGCTTCGACGCTAAGACTGCAATATACCGCTCGCACCAGATTTCAAGTGTTCATCAGCTTCTGTTGCGGCCGAGAATCGGTGCGCGGCCGTGGTACCGGCAGCGCCGGCGACAACATCCTCCTCATCTTGCGAGTCCCACCAGCAGCCACGGCAGATGATGCTCATCAACGCCGGTGCCGGCGCTTCTACGAGCGGGACATCGACATCAGGTTATTCCGGAACCATAATTCCTGCACCGCCGGTTGCTGGACTATTGACAATCATGCCCGCCGAGCCTGTTCCACCTGCATCCAGTAAGTTATGGAAGAAGAAGGAGTGTAAGGTTTGCCAAAGCCTCAACAAGAACGGGTATGATTGTCCTGGAAGAGGAGATCGCAAGCGTGTATTTTGGGACAGCGGGTGCACTGGGGGCAAAGTGACCTTTCCACGGATAGTTGGTGCACTAGAACAGTTAGTAAATATATGTGCTCAAAGATCTAGAGAATTGTTGATGTACTTTCTGATAAATAAAATGAGACGAGAGAAAAAACGTCAATTGGGAGGTTCGAACGCGTCGCCTCTTCAAAAAATCATTTCAAGAAGACAACGGCGCAACCAACTAGACCAGGGAAGACTTCCTGAGGGGTCGCCACCAAACTCCTCTACCTTTCTATTTGAAAAAAAACTTTTCAAATAGCTGCCAGGACATAACACCGGCGCCCGTGCTCCTAGTTCCGACGTCGCTCTCCCCCCGCCGACCCTTCCGCCTCGTGTCCCAATACCTGTGCCCGCTTCGCCCGCAGATGCGCCCCCGCCCGCGTCCGCGGCGCCACGTCTGTCCCGTCCTTCTCGACTATGCGCGCGTCCCTTGCTGTCCCCACGCCGCTGCTGTGCCATCTCACCGTGCGCTGCCCGCCCCAACCCTGCCGCTCCTTTCACGCCCACGTCGCTTCCTCCCCAACAACTGCGTCTGCATCGCGCGCCCTTATGCCCCCGCTCGCGTCCGCGTCGTCCCGCCCGTTACCTGGACCGCCTTCATCGCACACCCGCCCGCCGCGCCTGTGTCCGTCCCTCTCCGGAAATCCCCACCGGCTGCGCGCGCTGGCCCCATTAAGCCATTGGCGCCGCACAAGTTAACGCCCTCCGCCGGCTCCCTCGCGCGCCTCCCGCGGCAGCCTCCGAACGCCCCCAACCTCCGCATCCCTCCTCCTCTCAGCCTCCGATCTTCACCTCCCCCCAGCCTCTGGCCCAACTCCCGCTCACGCCAACGATTACCTCGCGTCACTATTATGCAAGTAAGGAGGAATGAAGGAACAGGTAGAATCTTTGTATTCCGGTGCGTATATTTGCTGTATACCCCCTCCCTCTCTCTCCCCTCCCTCCCGGTCCATTCCCCTTCCACCACCTATACTCAGTACGCACATCGCTGCGCGTTTACGTTCGTTTCCAAGTCGGCGCGCCGCACACCTGCGTCCGTATGCGCCTGCTATCATTCTGCATGCCACACACCGTTGCGCTACGGCCATGCGTACCACCTACCCATCGTCTCTACCCTGTTCTTCCGGTTCCCACACCCTGCCCCACCACGCTTCGTTCTCGTTCCCTCACTCCATCCACCCCGACATCCCGGCCCCCAAGTTTTTGAATAGCAAGATTACAACAGCACTGCCGTAGCAATCCTGTCGTATTTTGCTATTCTTTTGCTTGCGGCTCGAGTCGCCAACTCCTTTCCGCCTCCGCCTCCGCCTCTCCGGACCCATCCCATCTCGGTTTTCAGCTGTGCAGGCTGACGCTCGGGCTGATGGGGCTGGACGAGCCGCACCTGCGTGTGCTGTTGTCGTCGTTTTCAAGTGAGTGGTGTTTCTTCCCATCTAGTATGTTTTATTCTGAAGCAGAGGTTGACTTCCTGCCAGAATTAGAGTGGCTGGATCGCGCTGGTGGTCAACCCGAAACCACTGAAAGACTGACCCCCACAAAGGCCTCGACCGTGACCGTGCGGTACTTCGCGTTAATCCTACCCCGCGCATCTCAATTCATTTCAAGCCCAAATAAAGCCGGCCGAAAGTCTGCGTTCAACGCATTGGCATTTCAGGTTGTCTTGGGGTTTCTTTATTCTTCAATCAAATATCAAATCTTCTTTACAATTAATGTCGGCCTCTTTCTCTTTGATGCTCGTTGAAGAACCCGCCTCGTGCGCTCGTTGAGTACGGATCCATTCCGTAATGCTACTGACTGAACGACCCTGGTTTATATGAATCTAAGAGGATTCCACAAACAAGCTCCCTAGTCTACGGCGCGTCCACATTCTTTTCTTGCGGAATAATATTTGGTCCTGTGGACTTGGTGAGTTCGATTCGATTCGATTTGCGTCTATTTTTTCTGAATCATCCGGTCTCTGTTCTGCGAGGCAGGGTTTCTATCGCCCCGTACCAAGTGCCCGTCCATTTATGTATGAACCAAAAACCAAGTCCGACAAATTCCAGTCTTGCCCGTCTGGCATTTGGGATCGTCTCCGTATCCCGCTCGCTCGGACGCCAATGAAACTGCGTACCCCACTCGTCTACATACACGCTGCTCCATCCATGGCCCAATTTGACGCCTACGCAACGAAATACGGGCAGGTAAGATTGTATGCTCAAATCTCCTTCCCTTTCATTCATTGATCATGATTCTTTAGGGCCAATACGCTGAACTGCCCGTCGTGCCACCTTCCCCGTGCAGGCCGTCGGTTCCCTTGCTGTATGTATCGTTCGATAGCATTTGTGGTATTTCCTGATTTGAATTTTAGGGCGGTCTCCTCAACTTCGTCATTATGAAGACCGGTATCTCTGTGCACGCTGATGTCCTCCTGGACATCCAGGGAACCAATATGTGGAGCGGTAAAGCAGTACAGGCATTCAACAATGCCGCCATCGCTTCGGGCGCCCTTGGAAAGCCTGTACACGCTACCGGCACCCGTTACGGTGTAAGCGTCATTTGTGTTTCTTCATCGAAGCTGACATACAAGTCCAGTTCGTGCCGTACATCCTGCTCATCGGCCTGTTCCTCCCCGTCCCTTTCTGGCTCCTGCACAAGAAGTATGCCAAATCCGGCTTCACTGGGCCCCGGTTCGTCTTCTCCCGCGCCCTTCTGTTCCTACTTGCTTATCCAGTATCCAGAACGCTGTTGGGAACCCGGCTTAATGCAAGCGCTGTCGACTTGAAAGTAGTCTGAAGTGTGCTTCCTGTTCATTATCGTCTCCGACGTTTCCTCAAGACTATATTCGATGAACGCCCCTTCGAACGAGGGTGAATGAAGGAGGTTCCAATTTATGAAAGCCAAATGTCCCGAGCTAACCATGTTCCCATCTGGCGTACGCACGGCAGTTCCTTCAATGTGTTCAGGTACGACCCTGATTTGTTCGTAAGCATCCTGGCTATCAATGAATGCCCGATACTTGCAGCGCGTTACCCGGCGAAGGATCCCCTCCCCATCTGGCAGGGAGACGTCATTTTCTTGGTATTCGCATTACTAGCGCGCAAATCCGCAACCACGCGCAGCCTTGGCGGGTTGGTTTTTGGCGTCGGGATCAGTAACATCGGTGCGGTGTTCCCCGAGTTGGTGATTTCCACCTTCCAGATTGAAGGTACGCCAATCTTTTTTCGTCCCCCTGGGGTCTTACGGCTTCAGGCCAGTGGGACGGCCTCCAATGCAATATTTTTCTCTCATCAATCAACGGAAATTCATGATTGATAGCTCGCATCGGAGGTAACGGAGTATTGGATGCAACTCTACAGATTGGCTCAGCGTACTTCATCAAGTCCTCGCGTGCCGCCTGAAGCACATCCTCCTCTAACCCACAGCCCCAGCGTGAAATTTGGCGGTAGCGACGGCTTGAAGAGGCAATGCGTCAGCGCTCCAAACGAACATGCCAGTAGGGTTTAGACCAACGCCTCCTACAGCCAGCATGAGACGAGTTGTGAACTTGGTCTGCTTGGATTGTGGGCAGACAATTCCAGGCGCCCCATCCAATGGAATCTCTTCCTCGATGGCCTTCTCGACAAAATCCTCATCCGAGTACTCCGTCCCTTCAGGTGAGTCTGAAACCGTCTTCAATGAAGGCATATCTGAAGTACTAAACTCAGATTCGGATCAGGCAGTCTCAATGACCTCGTTGAAAGGCACATTCACCTCTGTTTTCCGGGCTTCAGCATCCGAGCTTAGCGCTCGCGAAGCGTGGCGATACCCAAGAAGTAAGTCAAACTTCTCATCTCTTTCAGTAACACCAGATCCAAGCCCAATAGTTTATCCGACACGACAACATTATGATACTGATTTCCTTCAGTCACGAAGCGATATTCGTCGTCTGGGTAAGCCCTTGGTAACGCGATAAGTGTGCCTTCAGCTCCGGCATCTCCTAGTGTGTCCATATAACGCTCTTCCGGTGAAAGACCAACCGAGTCGAGGTCCATTAGCTTGCAGCGCTCACGCGTATACCACAAACCCATCTGGAAATCAGGATTCGTGAGGGGGTTGGACACAATCAGTACGCCTTCATTCATTGAATGATCAAAAATGATGTGCTGAATGAACTCCAACCCGTTCTGCCTCAAAGTGTTCTCCCTCATCCATGGGGTCTTCACCCGGGTACGGCTGCGCACAGTGAAGTGCCAGCATTGCATGTTGGGAGAACGGATCCCGAATAGGTGAGTTGCAATCTTGGAAGTCGGAATTTGGCTGCTCCTCCAAAGGTTCGTTGTCCCTTAATTTACAGAACGGTTCAATGCTGCTCCCTCCAAGTTTTCTCATCAAGTTGGTCTGGTTCTTCTGACTCTCCGCCCTCCTCGGCTTCCATTTCGAAGAGGCCAATTGAACCAATTTGGAACGATTCCAACACTTGCGTGCTCGTAAAGTGCACCGCTTGCCGCTGACTCGAAGCGACCTGTATAGTCGCTGCGTTCGCAGCAAGCCCAGGGGGCTTCCCTTTCTTTTTCGAGTCTACTGTCGTGGTCGTGGGGCAATTCCTCGCCAGGTGCCCAGTGCTCCTCGCAGGTGAAGCAAAGCCCTTTCGCTAACATAACCTTGCGCTGCTTATCAGGCCAATACAACTACATATTCCCAATACAATTTCCCTTCGATCCTTTGGGCTGCTTTGACGGAACGTCAACCGCTGATGTCATCAACACCTCGGTGCGCCCTCCAAGTCGTTGACCATGACCTCGACCGCCACCTCGGGGCTTAGCCGAGCAGGGTCCTGGTTCGATCTCGAGCCTGTCTGACTTTGCAACGAACCGGGTGAGTTGTTCGCCTTCTCCGTCGGATCCAATTTACAGATCCGCTCGGCTCGCTCGGCGCCCTTCACAACCTCATCCAAAGTCGACACCTTCGGGTCGAGGTTATCTCGGTACATTTCCTGCTGAATTTCAGCGCGGAAAGTGTTCCAAACCTTCACGACACGCTCTTGATTATCCAGCAACCCAATGGTACTAGGAATCTACATAAGACACTAGGAATAGGCTACATAATACGACAGGGTGGGGGTGTCGCATGTAGCCTATTCCTAGCTCCGCACGCCGGATGATGGATGGAGGTTTGTCGAAGTCAACAAAGCGGTAAAGAGTGGATGCATATTCCAAACAGCGGACGTGTGGTGTGTTCGCAGCGTCCGCTTCTGAATATATATGCTGACTCCGACTCACTTAGGTGTCAGGATAAATCTGTAGTAGTAGTAGTAGTAATTTTATACACAGCATGGTTCAAACACTGAATACTGTGTTCCCAAAAGTATCCCAGCGCACACAAGCCTCTCGTGCCTTCGTTTTGGACTCCAACCCCTCAACTTGACGAGCTACATCAGGAAAAAACCTCCTCCCCTAATTTGGGGGAAATTTGGTTCGCCTCCAGAAATTTCGGCAGATTGGGGAAATTGGTGGGAAAAGGGGGCAAGGTGGACCAAAATGGGTCAAACTGGGCTAATATCAGCTCATTCATAATGTCGTGAAAATACAGTTTGAAAATCTGTTTATTCGATGTTCGACTCACTACAGAATGCCTTCCTCGCAGCGAAATACTGCTCGCAATTGCTGCAACGACTCGGAATTTTGCTTCAACTCGAACAATCATCCTGTAACTCGGAATCATGAAATCTAGCTTTCTAGAGTTCAAATACCAAAAGGGCACTCTCAAGATTTGCCTTGAAAGCGCCGAGGGAGGCTGTAAAATTGCGTGGTCCTTGCTTCAACACCAAATCGTGATCGAAGAAGACCGGATATACAGCCACTGATCGGCGATCAAGAGAGATAAGATGAGATAACCGAAGCATGGTGGGATGCGAATAAATTCATAGAATATGCGGGGGCTCAATTTTGTTCCCTTTGTCCCGAATTATAAGACATCCTCATCCAGAGTACCTCTCAGGACCATATTACAATACTCATTGCTACCCCACAGCACTGAAACAAAACACCGGCACAAAAGAAGTTCTGACCAAAAGCGAAGTAAATATTATACAAATGCCATTGAGAATATCGAAATTTTGTGAGACCATCACGGGCATCCCAATTGCAAGTGGAAGGCGCCCAAGACGGTAACTTGTCTCTCCGGAATGCAATTTATATAACAGGTGTTCGCGCAGCGCTCCATCCCGGATTAGTGTGCCATCACTTCGTACATCGTTCGCATGATACCAGTGAAGTTCGTTCCCGGTTCTGGCAGCATACACTCGAGCTGCCTTCTCGTTCAACGCATCCTTCAACTCATTTTGTGATACAATTATAGGTACATTTTGCAACTCAGGTCGATTCCAGTCCAGCCGAAGATTTGTGACTAACCTTGAGTTCAGCAAGTCAAATCAGCATCAGTACACCTCCCTTGTCGCAGGCGAGTAAGCAACTCCAGGAATCTGATAGCGTCGGGATCATCGTCATCCAATTCACCTGTGACTTCGTTTCTTCGTCTTTGTACACGTTCAACCTTGTTAACGTTACAACCATCCTGATTGACAGCCACAATAATTTCCCGAGTATGTTCTGTTGTCCTTTCTTGCTGGACGCACTTTCCTTGTTTGTCCAAATCTTCGCGTACAAACTCTTCATTCCGACAGGAGGCAGTTGTGCAAAATCACCCGCAAAAATTACATTTACCCCACCGAATAGTGCGGTACTCCCTTTGGCCTCGATCAATGCTTGACTGATTTGTAGCAATCCAACCATCGAAACTTCATCAATAAAAAGGTAGTCGACTCCTTCCCACATGGCGGTGAGATCTCTTCGTGTTTTGTTTTGCGAGGTTCCATTAGACCGCTGATTCAAACAGAGTGCTGCGTGCAACGTCATGCCATTGATGTTTCGAGCGGCAACACCGGTATATGCGGCAAGACGCAATCGTCGACTTTGACCTCGCAGCTCGAAAAAATCGTGCAAAGCATCAATCACTCGAGACTTCCCTGTGCCGCCAGGTCCAGTAAGCAGCATTCTAAGTTGTTCCGGCTGACTCTGAAGGCTGTGATGGGCTATGATTTTGAAGGCACGAGCTTGCTCTCTGTTTAGCGTCCATTTCTGCACATGGGCTTCAATATCAACGTTGTGAAGTAGTTCTGAGGGGGCAACGTCTTGACGAATTTCAGGGACATCATTGGCTAAAGTGAATGCATTGCGGAAGGCAGACCCGTCATTCACTGAAGGGGACTGTCGATCATCGTTGACGGGTGGGACTAACTTAGGCTTCTCACGCTGTCTTTTTCCACGCTTCTCGACGGACTTCATACGCCTTTTCCCACATGTCCTCAAGACAATTATCGGTTACAAGTTGGACGTCATTTGGTTGAGCATGCAGGTCATTTACATTACTTCGTACATCATACAGGCCGGAACTCTCAGCATAATTAATACATTCCAATATAGCTTCGTGGGACGCGGCTTTCTTCATAGAAAAACGACGAGTAATTTCTTCCAAGTGCTCGAGAATCATTTCCTCTGTTACATCCCCTCCGCAGAAATCATCGCTGTCTTCCCGACCACCTTTACGGTGAATGTTCTTCACAGCTCGTCTTGCAAGGTAACGGCGTTCAGCAAAATGATCATCACGGCTATCGCGACATTCGTGAAGGATCTGCATATTCTCCATCTTGAATCTCACGGACTCAGAGCTGTTGCACACAAATAGATTAAAAGCTTCCTCCCATGATTAACCCGGCTTTCGTAAGTCGTTTGCATGTCGCCAAGGTTTGAAAAATATCAGCATCAACCGGCAGTACCGTGCATATGTCTCTGCTTTGTCCCGCCGGGGAATTCCTGGACCAATTGGGACAGGAACAAGGGTGTCATCAGGTGCCCGAACTCGGAGGATGTGGGTGTTCTGCTGATCATGTCCTTTAAGGAGTGGTACACGCCGTCGCTTGTAAGCATTGGAGGTCAGAACTGACTCTGTATCTTGCCCATCTCCTGCTGCGTCATCTTCCGCATCCTCATCGAGTAAATCCATCATCTCGGCACTTGTGTTCTTCGCATTCTCGCTGGCGGACCGATGCTTCCGTCCATCTGCAGACTTGGAGATACGATCAACACGAGAAATAAAATCCCAAACACAAACATGATCCAGTTCCCTTCCGCGCATTTGATAATCTGACAACTGACTTCCCATGGCTACAAGCTTGCCTGATCCATCAATAGAGACTCGGATCTCCTCCTCGCCGTCGCTGGCTCCTGCAGATTCACCGTTGCTGGGGGCATCAAGAACATCATGGAGAAAAAAAAATGTGAGAATCATCTTCATCTTCCGAGTCGGAATCACATTGCCGTCCTGAGTCATTTTCAGAGTCTTTCTCGGCAGTCGATTCATTCTCAACATTTCCAGCTGGACTCGCTCCTGTCTTTGAGGTGTAACAATCCGGACTCGGATCCTCTTTGTTCACGAAGCTCTCGAATGAGGTCCAGTAAAAATTGCGGTATGAATGGCTCGTAAAATGATCCTCAAGATCTAGGAGGTATGAAGAGACCTGTTGCACAGAGAGTTCTTGTTGTGAAATCATAGCGTAGGCACACTTTTGGAGCAGCCTTTTAGCACGGGTTGTCAAATCGTCTTCCTCCGGGTTGTAGTTGCCTAATTTCTTGACAGCTAGTTCCAGCATTGCGAATGCGACATGAGTTTTTAACTGGGACTTGGTTATGTAGTCCGTGATGTGGTATAGGATGCCCTTGGCAGATACACCTGAACCAATGAATTTTATATCCATATTATTCCGTAAGGCTTCAATCATCGAAGCATTGAAATTATTGACAAGGCCATCCAAGCATCGCAGGTGGATTTCTCCGGTCTCTGGATCGAAAGTACTTTCAGCACGGCTCCGGAGGTCCTCGCCAATATTTGAAACAAGTCTTTGAATGAGTGTGAGACTGACATTGTAGTACAACATTGCGCAGGTCTTTTTGACATTCAGGAGGGAAAGAGTCTTCATCAGCAGGCATTCCGCGAACCGAACAAGGATGATGGTCATTGGATGGAACAGACAAATTTCGATCGGGGTCTTCAGGAATAAAATTTGAGATTGTGTCGTCAAGAAAGGCCAAGAGGTGTTTTCCAAAGTCAACATCTGATTGATCTTTCCCTAACATGCACTGTTTTATTTCATTGGGGTTCAAACCACCCTCGACCCAGACAAGCATATGACAGTGAAGTGTGCCGCGGCCTTGAGCTTCAACGCAACCGTAGTAGGCCATAACAACACCAAGGATACCACCTTCTAGGTCTTTCTGTTCGGGGTCATAGCCAAGAAGTGCAGAAATAAAGGCTTTCATGTATAGATTAAAAATTGTGCGGCAACCACGGGGTTTTTTTGCGATGAGGACAGATTGGTCCCAGTAGTTCGGAACCTCTTCTGGAGTAACGCGTCGATGTCGATTTCTGCACCTGCCAGAAATTTCACAATGGGATTGAACACATCGGCTGGATTGATCGTTATGTAGAAGCTGGGGAGCCCTTTCTCAATCATTAATCCTCGTATCTCATTTCTCATCGCGACCCGAGCAGCAGATGACCCTGGAACAGAAGCAGCAACCCCAGTCACTTGTTTCAACAGAGCAAGAACTTTACGTTCCTCAGAATTTTTTGGCACCACAGATTCACCATTCGCAACACGTTCAGAGACATTTTTGACAACGTGGGGGGATACAGACGCGAATTGTGAGGCTACAAATTCAAAATTCGCACGTTTAAGTTTCAAACCTGTGTGCAAGAGCATCTCATGGCGCTGGAGGATATTGAATGCGGTGAATGAAAATGAGGGATGTTCTTGGAATCTGCGATCAGCCAGGTTCAAGAGATGCTTCACATGATGTTTCATGGAGAGAGTAACAGCTCGTCTGGAGTCTTTCAGACCCCCAATGCCATATGGAAAGAGCGTAGGATACATCAGGGGGAAGAGAAGGCCGTCTTTTCTGAATTCATTCTCAGGCTGATGATCGTGCGGAATTTGTAGGTAACCACCCCCTTTTTTTTGAACATGGCGTAGCGCTGCAGCACGTAGTTCGTTTGAGGAGGCATGGCAGTCAAGATCTGTTATTACAACGTTCTGGAAAGGAATGGAATCATCAGGTTTCGACGTGGGATCGTGACTTGGAGGAGAATCGTATCGGGACGTAACGGCTTCGTTGGCCATACTCGATCGGACATGTTCAATGTTGAATGGCAATACAGGATTTTCTTCGAGGTTTTTAAGGCCCTCTTCATTGATCCTGATGTCTTGGTAGAGTGGGTTATGTTCTTTGAGCCATAGAAGGGCGTTGCGGACTCTTGTTGCATTGACAGCCAAAGGCTTAGCATGCTCACGGAGCCATTCGGGAGTCGGAGCAGAAGAACCAACAAATAATATACAGACTGGTGCGATAATTTCTTCAACGGATGGAGGGAGACTTTCCGCTATCTTGGTCGGCTGTTGGGGATAAATCATTATATGCCCTTTCATACCACATTGCGTACTTGCAAGCACAAGGTCCTGATTTTCTCCAACATTTCGAGCGACAGCGTGCAATCATAGATTCCTCAATCATGGTGAGATCCTTCAGCTCGGGAGGGACAGGTCCTAGGAACGTTCGGTTTGCCAAAGCCAAAGCAGGTAATTTCCTCTTCCTCAACAATGAATAACAGGCTGTGCAGACAGAAAGAACGGGAGCGCCTGCAGCCTGAGATTGGGAGACACCATCGGGATCCAGAAGGAGATCTCTCAAAGGACCATCATCGTAGGGCATGGGGGGTTGGATGCAGTCTGGATGCAGCCATTTGTAGTGGTCTAAGAGATTAGTTTCATCTGCCGCTAGGTCTGGCCGCCTCAGGATACTTAAATCAAACTTGGGGTCATCAGCAACAATTGAACAATGTGAGCGTAAGGAGGCAGACTCAGCGCATACAGCACAAGTGAATGTGGAAAGAGCTTCCGAGCCAGTTTGCTCTCGGAACATACGGACTCTCTTGTTCTTCAATGACTATGGTATGAGCTGTGGCCAATTTCGATGTATGTGATCGAGTTCTTGATTATGTTTTTCTTGATTGTGTTCCCGTGTAGCACGTTCTTGTTCTTGCGCTCTTTGAGCTTTTTTTCCTCGTCACAGATCAGTGACATGACCCTTGAGCTTTCTGCGCAGTTGTCCAATACTGTCTTTCGCATTGTGATCCACATTCAAAATATCCAGTATACGATGTAAGGAGTTGGGAGGAGCATTACTTCCTTGGATGGCCATTAGAACATGGGCCTGAAAATCAGCATCGAGACAGTTGAATTGCCATTCATGGTGGACATCAGCACAGTCTGGAAAAGATAGACCATCAAATAAAAGTGGACTCACTTTAGCACATCTCTCTCTGTCTCGTTACCTATCTTACATATATCCCCTAATAAATTACCTACTAGACACCGTACGCACCGCCCCCGCACCTTTTTATTGCATAATCTCATAACCTAAATTCTCTTAGATAGCGCCCCTCCAATAGTTTCCCCTCTTGGACTCTACTTACTTTTCCTCTCGTATTCTTACCATAAAAGTTCCTCCCGGACCCAGTAGACACACTCGTACACACCCGTGTTAGCGTAGCTAGCGGTACTGCTGCGTAGCCGATTTGGCCAGGTACAGCGTTAATAGAACTTGATGATGATGATGATGATGATGATGAGGGCTGCTCGGAATATACATGTATTCGCGAACCCCATCGAGCGACTCCTCCACATCGGCTTGGCCGTCCTCGTGTCCTTTGACTGTTTGCAATTTCACGTCTCGCAATTCTGCTTCCATTTTAAGCTGCCCATCCGAGATTTCGATGGGTGAAAATCAACTTGAGCTGATGCGTCCGATCTACCTAGTGTCTCCGCCAACAGGCTGGCTACCTCTTGCAATGTCGAATGCCGCTCACTTATTCGTTACATACTCGTCGAACCAACAACTTTGAATCATTTACAGACTCAGAGCCGAAGAAATTAAGATTCAATTCCACGATTATTTGGACTTCAAGCGACCTGGACTAGCTACATGTCGGCGGGAGGCAAGATATTGAGCAAACAGGATCATCCAACTCTTCAATCATCAAATTGCCATGTAACTACAGACGAGCATGAGGCAGCCTCCTGACGGACTTGAAACCACGTACCATCAATTGTGCCGGTCCCCAAGTCGGCAAAGAATGCAAACATGCTTTGGGATAGCCAAAGAAATGACTCAGAAGTCCCCGGAAGGGACATATCAGTGACTGTTCCTTTCGCTGCCTGTCGAAAGCGGTGCGGCCATGAACTGTTCACTGGATTTGAAAAATCTGCTCAAAGAGAAGGCCCACCTTGCCGTTGTTGACAATGATGACCGTTCGCCCACAATCTGCTCCAGTCGCGAATAAGACCGGGGACAGCCAAACAATGAAGTCGGTGTCGAATTCGGCTACCCCGCAGGCACCAACCTCGCCTTGCGCCTCGAACCATGTGGCCTGGCCCACAACTGTCTGCCGCTTGAGGGTTACATTTCCGATGCTCGGGGTGGTGGGATGGCCTGATACCCTGGCTATTGCGAGGGTGACAGACAGAAGAATGGCGCTGCGCGAAGGGAACATGGCACGATGACCACTGAAAGCGTTGGTACTGTAGGGTGGTTTCAGTTTAAACCACCACGTTGCCAATGTGGGCCTAGTTTAAACCATTATGGTTTAAACCGCCCTTCTATAATCATATAGGGAGCAGGCTTGGTTTGAACCACAGTGGTTTAAACTGTGGTTTAAGCCGGTTTAAACCAAAGTTGTTTGGACATGTTTTTTTTTTCTTTTGTCTTGACTCTCATTTTTTCCTCCTCTCTTAATATTAGTGACTGCCCACCTCCCGACCCCTGACTCCTTCCAAAAAAAGAAACTCATTCCATTTGGACTCAAAAAATCACAGAAAAATTGTGAATAATTGCGAAAAAATTGTTTAAAGTATGAACAGGTGGGTAGGTGTCACCTACCAAAAATGGAAATCCATCAAAAAAAATGAAAGTTGTAGCCCTCATTGAGCACTACAAAGTTGACCAATTGACTATAGTGATCAGCTGACTGGTTGGGCTGAAAAAGGCAAAATACTTTTGAAAACACGGTTTATTTTGGGGAACAATTGGGCCATATCTCAGTAAGTGATGGGTGGATTCCCACAATTCTAGTACTGTTACGTCATCGAGGACAAGGACCCGATGTACATCTACCCCACACAGTTGTGCGGCAGTGTCCCTTTCTATCATCTCTCTCGATGGGGCCACTTTTATACGGTTGATACGGGGGAGCGGGATCAGGTGAACCAGCACGGGTGGGTGTTTGAGTTGGTGGCGGGGGTATGTGTTTCCACCTCCCAATGCGTCTACAGGCTCGGTGCCACCTTCTTCTACAGGCTCGGTGCCACCTCCTTCTACAGGCTCGGCGCCACCTCCTTCTACCTCCGGTTTGCCCACTCCTCACACACACAAGCCCCAGGCCGGCGCGATAGCAGGCGGTATCGTGGGGAGTGTTATCCTAATCACAACCGGTGTTGGCTTTTGGGTCTTCTCCCGCTGCCGGGCGCATTCGGTGGCCTCACTGGCTCCTGCCACTGCCTTTGACTCCATGGCACCCGTATCTCCTGTGATGCGCCACGGTGGGCAGTAAACACCACCCTCAGTCTCTGCGAGGTCAGAGATGGAACGAAGAGGCTCCCCCTGAGTATACCTCAGACTGTTGAAAAATCAAGCGAGTGTCCTGTGCCAGTGGGGGGTAGGCGGGGCGAAAGGTTCAGATCACCATTTTACTTGCCAACTTGGGCAGCGATGATTTTTTGTCGCTGGAATCAATACATTCTACCTGGGAAATGATAATAATCTGTTTGACATGTTCGGTCATAGAAATTTCCCGACTGTGTATTCAGCACGGATCTTGAGTGCGTGGGATCTATATTGTACAAATGCGATGGCAATATGTAAAAACCCTCCAGGAAGCCTTGGATTTATTTTTTGGGTCTATAATTGGAACCCCATGTGTTGACACTCTCTTCGACCGTGTATTCTCAAAATCAGTGGCCGTATAGATTGGACGGTGCCCGGAGCGAATCACCAACCACAAGTAGAGGAACAACGGTTTTAAAGAGCCCAGTTCCAGGCTGTACAAACCATCATTCAGAATGTTGACTCGTAACTGGCTGTTTCCCCACTTTTATGATGGTACCGAAATTCGGAGTGGTAAGCAATGGTCCTCAATAAGGTGTAACACCGCTCTACGCCGCTCTGTTGGCTGGTCTCGGGGTGTTGCTTGTTGGCCACAGCTGTGTTTTCTCCCTTGAATTTCACCTGCCAAGTTGTTTGTGACCTGCCAAGTTGTTTGTGCACCGACTACTTCCCGCGCATCAGATCATCATACTTCGTATACACCCCGGGGAAAACAATCTCTTGACCTAGGTCAAGAGGGTAAGCAATAATGATGGTTTCAGTAGACGAAAAAACAAAGAATATACTTGATGTCTTGATGTAGTATGAAACTGACCCCAAAAGAGCAAGTGTCAAACACCAGTATTGGGAATAAATTTTACTCTTAGTGTTAGTGAAGTACAAAAGGACTGAACTCTTGGGAGCCCAGTCAGAGAGAAAGAGACAGTGTGTGTTCAAAATGCTGAAGATGTGCCGAAACAACTTGTTTTGGCAATGCTTTCAGGTGTCTTGAAACAAAGGGAAAATTGATGAAACTCTTTGTTTCAAGACAGCTGAAAGCATGACCCCTTTTTCCCGACCTCCAATCTTGAATGATTTCATGGCCTTCCGAAGCTTACCGTCAATCTTACCCTCAAGCTTCATCCAATTTCTTCTCCAATGCTCAGTATCTCCTGTGGATCAAGAAGCTTACTTTCTAGACATGTTCGTGCATCTCAAGACAGTTGCCTCAGGAAACTATCTGCAAGCTCCACGTTTCCGACACATTCCGCTCCTCGGGTTACTAGATTACGCTTCCAGGGCTGCATCGTCTCATGGTTTATACTCATCCTGAGCATCACATATGTATCGCTATGTACATACTTTGTTGCTGTGTGCTCAATACATGTCTAATGTATTTTTTGAATGCGTCCGAATGAGCGAGAAATTTGAGAATCAATCCTAGCCATGTGGGAGGACAGATTCCCTGCAGCTGCATCGGCAGCTGGCAGCCAGCCGAACCTGGCGACACTGTGTGGCATGTCCGTTGAATGTAGCGGCCAGCTAATTTCGAGCTGGCCACATGTGGTGGCGATGTGTTCAACATGTCGCTCTCACCTGTCTGAAATGTGTCCGCCAAGTGGCGGTGTAGGTCTACAATTCTTACAAATCCTCCCTCAACTATGCTCGTCGATGATCTTCGCATATAAACACGTACAAAGTCCTTCGACCAAGGTTCAGCCTCTCCCCTGTGGCCTCTCGGTCCTGAAGATGCCTGCTCTTGATGCTTTCAAGACCCGGGACAAACTATCCAAACCGGTGCGTCCTCCGTGTTTTCAAATGTCTTTGAGGTCGGCTTTTCCTTTCAACGGACTACACAACAAATTACCCTCGTCTGACATGCCCACCCGAGAGGACCTGGTCTCCTGACTCCTCGCGTTGGGCGCTCAAACTTGGCACGGATGTCTTAGCTCGCTTTAATTCTTACGGTTATGACCACGCCCATTGTTCTTAATTGCAACATTCCCCCAGTTTTGCGCGCTTCATGCTGCTTTCGCACTTCAAGTTCATGCCTCAATCAAGACAGCCATGCAAGCCTAATGTGGCTTCCTGAGTCTCACAGAGGGCTATGCTCACGCTTCAAATTTCTTACAACGTTGCAGCCCGCTGTGTAATCAACACAGATCCTACATCAAGCTCGCTCTAACGCTTAAATTGCCCCCAAGCCAAGCTCCCGTCGTTTTTCAGTTCAAACCTCGCACATCGACCAATGCTGCTGTCGTCATACTTCAAGCTTGAAGCATTGTCGACTCAAGCCCCCTCAATTCATGGCCGATCAAATTTTATTAAGTTGCTGCTGAGGTTCGATGACGACGGCACTGTTCCCTCTACAATTCAAGAGCTGATTTGTTTTTTGCGGCTAAGTCACACTTTCTATATCTCTTTGGCTGGATTCAGAGCTCTGAATCCTATATATCCGTGACTGGATTCAGCTACTGCACAGCCATCCGGGATTCAGAGCTCTGAATCCAGCCACGGATATATAGGAAAAAACTGACCTCCACAACTTTAGAGAATCATCGAAGTCCGGCGCCATGGGAGAGATGTTGCCGCAATACAAATCAACCAACTTTGTCCTTCCTGTCAATGCCCGCCATGACGGTTGGTAAAGCCGGCATGGCTTTCAGGGCCATGGCCATTGCAAAGAACGTATTTTGCACGCTGATGGTATGATACTGGAATTGGGGCCGGCACCCGCGGCAGCCTGATCCGCTTGTCCCAAGCGAAGTTGCTGCCAAGGTTGCCGCTGGGATGGTCCGTGATCACTGATGGCCGAACCTGGACTTCAGCTTACAACCATATCCAAATATATTTGAATACGCTGACCACCATATTGTATTATATCCATATAATATCATATTCATATTCACCCGTATTCATATTCAGTGGGAGGGTCCAAGGCCGTATCATATTCATGCATATTTGGATATATTCAAAATTAATTTTTTTTTTGTATCGTATTTTTGGCCAGCATTACGCATGACATTGCAGTAATTTCAAGCAACGGATCATGCATGAGAGCTCCCTGCCAGAGGGACGCGGCCACGTTGCCGCCGGGCAAAGGATAGATGGGTGAGTCGTGGAATCGATGCAAGGCCGGTCCATGTCTCCCACTCAGCATCGGTCCATTCGCGAAGATCGAAATGCGTGATATGGACGAAGAGAGGGTGCGTGAAGCTCGGAGGGGTGGGCGGAATAGCGCGTGCACATCAACAGGACTTGGCCCTATCTTTGGGACGCCACAATCATAGTGTAGCCACACACTGCCCTGTTCTTCCTAGGGTAGTTATCTTTTGCAACAGAGATTAGATTACACTGGCTACTGTGAATTTGTGACCTGTAACAGTGGGTATCTTATTCGGTATTGGGCATACTTTTGAATCTAGGCAGAAGAACAGACACCGTGTGTGTGCGCTGCAATAAATACCAGCCTTGCATGTCATGGGAGTGGTAACTGAGGGGAGAGGAAGGGAAGCAAGTTGGGTGTCGGGAGTATGGGTGAACGTTGATAACCAGCATAATACGCAAATCGATTTCCACTTGTATACAGGATTGAATTGAATCTGCCGTGGCTATAGAGGCTGACTTTGAGCCATGAGCTTGCTAGGAGCAGGCTACCATCCAGAGATTAGCGAAATTCGGTTAACGCAGCAGAGACAATGCACACGTCGGTGGTAGTGTCCATGGGATCAGGACAGCGGCTGTGGGTACTGTGGGAGGTCCAGGAAACATGGCGAGTCCTTGCCGCTCAACCCGCTTCCTAAAACTGCCGTGCAGTGTCGATGCCCAAGGGCATCGTAAAAATATTGAATGGCATCGGCCCGTTATTTGAATTCTTTCATGTCTCTGTCGGTCCTGCGCAGAAGAGTTCCTGGCTCCCTTATCTCAACGCACAAATTCTTTTTTTTTTCCCAAGCGAGTCTCCTACAGACCGTCTTCGGGGTACGGAAATACTATGCAACACGCGTCATGTGCGGCTTGACGCAATGATTCTGAGTGGTGAAGGGTTGAAGGGACAGAATATTTATAGGTAGTGTATTGCTCTTGTACGGCACGCGGCTTCCCGCTCCCATGGTGGCGGATAGATCGCGACATTACTCATCCTCTGGATCCCCAAGGGGTGTACTTTATGGCAGGAGGACGTTATGAAGTTGGCCTCGGCATACGGGCGTGGTGGTAAAGGTTTTTTTCTTGCTTGGACTCGAGACAATAAACCAGCAACAAAGTTTGGGCATATCGGGGAGAAAACACCGGTACGCAGGCAAGAAGTCCGAGAAATAGACTGCGATGGGAGGTTCCAAAGAAGAATCGGCAGATTCTGTCCTGGCCGCGGCCACCATCGACGGGGAAGAGTGTCCGGTTGCAATCGCTGAAAGGTGGAGCTGACCAGCATTTAGAGTGGCGCTGCAGCCGACGTAGCCGGAAGCGTTCAGAAGTTATGGAAGGCCTGGGATGCGGGAGAACGGCAGAAGGCAATTTCAGATTAAAATGCGGAATTTCGAGCAGCGTATATGAAGGACGTACAGAAATTCACGCTGCGGAGATAGCGATCACTCTCAATAGCGCGTGCAAGTTGCTGCAGTCCCATGCAGACTGAGAGTTTGAGGGGAAGAATGTCAGGCGCTTGATGTGATGTCCATAGTATCGCGCTATCGCGCTCTTAGGTACTATTAATTTAGTCTTGTCACCTACGACGACTGAGGGTATCGCGCTATCGCGCTCTTAGATTTCTGATAATCTCTCCGCCGTCTACTCGAAGAAAACTTTGCTTCCAGATCGTATTGGTACATCACGTATACCAGAACGACGCAAACATGACCTCACCTGCATCGTTTGCAACAAAACCCGGAAGGTTGTGGCCCACCCTTCCCCCTGCCTCGGTCGCGCCCGAGAGTTGACAGGAGACTGCCTAGTGCATTTCGGGGTGGGGTTTCGTTTGCAGGCTTGAGCTCGCGGCCAGATACTTTATTAGCTCATCTTAAGTTCCAGGCGGTCCAGACCACTAGAGGACTTAAGTTTGCCAGGACTTAAGTTTCAAAGAATAATAGGTTATGGTATGCATACAAACTCAAGTCATGGCTACGTAGGATAGAGCCGCACTGTATGCATACCATAACCTATTATTCTTTGAAACTTAAGTCCTGGCAAACTTAAGATATTGCGGCGACTTAAGATCCCCAAACTTGAGCTGCAATTCAGTCCAGTTTCTACATGTACAGTACTCAAGACTTCGTTCCCAAACGCAGAATCTGTCGAGTAAGGTGAATCAAAGTTATTCTGTGCATTAGAAACCACCCACGGTATGACTCTGCTAGGAACGTCGTAACTTTTTCCACCAGGCGCTTGTGGGATAAGTCGTCCAAGGCGTCGGCGCTGACCGGAAAAACGGGTGGCGTACCCTTCGCGGAATCTTCGCGGGTGGCCAGATAGTCTAGCGACAACACATCAGTGATACAGGATATATTTGCGGTTAGATCTGCATTACCTTTGAGGGGCTTTTCGGCCCATTCATACATGCTGTTGACGACGGCTTGGAACGGTTGCGCGTATTGCAGCTGGAACGACTGGCGGACATGTATGTTCTCTGGAACACCTTCTGCCCTGCTTTAATTGTAAGTGGTACGCAAGCCAGGCTGAGTGAAAGGAAACTTGCCACTCGAATTGCATTTGTCCCTCCTCGTTGAGCCAAGCCATCAGCATGGTCGCTACGAACGGGCGGAATTTGCTGCTGGCGTGCAAGCTGTTAACCATGTGCTTGAAGCCAGTTGCCACTAGCTGCTGACGTCTGAGGAAACCGTTAGTCGAGAAACAAAATAATTTCAGTGAAAGTAACTTACCCCACCCAGTCGACGTTCTCATCGGACGCCACCGCCGCTCCCTATGATGCTTGATCCTCCTTCGCCCACAACAACTTCTCCGCTCTCCGAAACTTGCCACCAGCATTCATGGTGCCTTTGAATGTCTTCGAATATTCGTGGATCTCGTCGTGATGATCGTCACGAAACTTGTCGCGACTGGTGTACGCGCCGAGGCCGAGCAGCTTCGCCAACACGGAGGCGGGGGGCGTCTGGAATGCGATCGTCGGCGTCGTCCATCTTGGTCTTTAGTTTCGACTTTTCCGCTGACCGCTTATTGCTGATGACTTTCTGCATTGCCTAGATGATGTCAGCTTTGCGTTCAGAGGGAGGTAAGGAGAAAACAAGAAATACTCACCACTCGCCACCCCGCCTTGGTGTATCCACGGAGCATTCCTACGCGCACACCCTCGTCTTCCTCCCGGTCGCTGTCGGCAACGTCACCGTCCTTGGCACCGTCGCGGTACTTGTTCTTCTTGGGGTTTTTGACTTTCCAATCGGCGACGAGCGCTGGGATGCAGGATTCCTCCTCCCGATCCCCAGGCTGCACCGTGTGCTGGAATGCCTTGGCCTGGAACGCCTCGTCCTTGACCTTGTTGTAGGCGGTGGCAGCAGACTTTCCCGACAGGCTGGGAAGATCTAGATTACGGATTCCGACGTCGAGGACCCAGCTGCGCTGGTAGTCGTTGAGTTTGGGCACCGTGGTTTCCCCGCTTCTCGTGAAGGCAACGTGGGAGAGGTCGGGAAATGGCATGATATCGGGGACGTCGGCAGGGTTGTATGTGCTAAACATTCCTTTGGCTGGCTTTCTTTGCTCTCGCCATGGTTATACGTCGGTGCGGGGATGAAGACTAGATTGGGTTGAGTTGGGTGAGTAGGGATCCCCACCGTAACCGTATACAATTACGGCCGTGCACTTTACGGGTGTTCACGGTAAACACCCGGCACGTAACCTTAACCGTAAAGAATGGATCGGAGGGTCTTACGGTACGGTACGGCAACATTTTACGGGACTTTATAAGGGTCAATACGGCCGTATAAATTTTCGAATAAACGACTTTTACCAGGTAATTATGCAATCTTTGCTGCAAGGAGGACGTCCTCGATGTTCTTTCCCCTCAGACGGAGGTGATGCTTGACCAACATCAAGTTCGAAATTGTTTCGGGCTTTAATCGGGAGCGGCGCAGCGAGATAATGTCCCTATCACCCGAAAAGACCCATTGGACGGCAAACTGCAGATCCTGACGGAACGGTGAACCTGAATCCGTTGTTGTTTGGCGAGAAGTCGAGAGTGCAGCCGGGTAGTTATCATCCAAGTACTTACGAAGCGCATTCTTCTGCTCCTCCAAGTATTTGGTAAGGTTTGGATCACTGGCGTAGTCTTTCCGCAGCCTCTTAAGATCGAAACGAGGATCGAGAACTGAAGGCAAGTCAGATCAATTGAACTGTAAGGGAATAAAAAATGCACGGGCTGCCCAAATGTAAAATATTCGGATATTTTGGTGTGTTTCACAAGCACAAAGGATCTGCGTTGGCGGAATAATGGTTAATTTCCGTTCTTCCTGTTTGCAGTTGCAGGGTCTGAGTATAGCCAAGAAAAAAGAGGAAATTTCGTGACTTCACTACTGGTTAATTTCCGCCCTCCCTGCATGCACTTTTACGCCGCTGTGTAGCGACACAAGATACCCGTGTTGAGGCCTGGCATGCCGCCAGCCTGAGGGACTATCATGGTCCGACTTTGAAGGAATTCAACGCGTCGGTCCATTACTGGCGCATCGAGATATGCCGGGATTGTAGAGGCAAGCGGAGGAAATGCCACCCACGGCTAACAAAAACAAAGTCCAACGCAAAGTGTCGTGTATTATGCATTCAAAAGGAAACGGGTGGCAGCTGAGGAGTAAGTCCCCGTCCGCTCGAACTTAAACAATTCACCCTACCTTCTCCCTTCACAATGGCACCGCCCACACAGGTTCACCTCGTACCAGGAGACGCGTCGTCTCTTTGGACCGGTCTATCGCCCCTATTTTGACACCAACGTACGCCACCGCGCTCTTTTTGCGCAAGGCGCTCCGAGCTCTTCATACCAGACGACCTGTACGAAATCTTCAGCGGCAATCCTACGAGCCTCAGGTTGACTATGGGGAACGCATATACGCTCCTACAATTTGGCAAAATCACCTCTAACCTTGTGCGTACTCTCCCATCTCCCGTTGCCCCCAAACCAGTACTCTGACACGACACCCAGGTGCTCAATTATCGACTTGTTCGGCCATGCCGGTGAGTTAGAACCGCGCACCACTCACTTCGCTTAACCAACTTGGAGGCCCGTCGGCCTCCGTGCTACTATTAGATATAAAATGCCGCGACTTCGCCGTCGTCCCGACTGTATGGAATTCCAAACAAGTTCCCTTTCCAGCGGTCGAACCGAGACAGTTCTGTGAAGATCAGACTGTACAGAATTCTCGGCGTCTATTTTGCTTGCTTGACTCGTACGCCCCGCTTGTCTCAGAGTTGCTATGGATATAAAATGCCGCGATTTCTCACCGTCTATTCAATTCCTCCACGCCCATCACCTGTACCTAACACCCTTGCAATTTCACGTTAACCGCTGCCAATTCTCCCCTGGACGAGCCTAGAGTCCGTGTTTCGACCAAGGTAGCGAGCTTGAACGCCGTGCTTGACTGGAGAAAAGGTATGCCCGCGTGGGGTCCCACGCAAATCGCGATTCGGATCACCGTCGTTGGGCTCGTGCATTTCGCCACGCTTTACGCTTCCCAGAACGACACTGCCCGGGTACTACGGAAAACTGGACACAGGAAAAAAAAAATCCGATCCACACTGTTCTTCGTTGGCCACCCAAAAATGTATGAGGAGAAATTCTCAACTTAAGTGAGAAATAATGATACCCCTATTCCGTTCCGACACTGGTACGTTCGCTTATTTTGTATGATTTGGCTTCGCAATTCAGCAGGGCTCCAATCCCAGACGACCATGGTTCATTTGTGCCATTTCTAATGGCTTTTCTCTGTATAGCATACGTCATAGTCGAGTGCAGGCAGCGCCATTAACGGTCGCCGCGGTGCAAACAACACAGCAGAAGCAACCACTCGGGTTTTCTATCGGTTTTTTCGATTGTTGGGGGCAGTTGCCAGGAAGTGGACACGGGTCGGCAGTGGTTGCCGACCAAAACACCGACCAGTGCTGATCAGGCGAGCGCCGCGTATTTAATGGCACCGCCTGCCGAACGTCGGCGGGTTCATTCTACCAACAAGTCGGGCCGCCAGTCGGCACATGCTCATCATGTCAGGCATACGGTGACACTGCCGATGAACCCTCGGGACGCAGTGTATGTAACGTGTTTCAACGACGGGATTCAGTAAGGATTCAGCTCGAACACTTCACAACGATAATCCTCTCGATGCATATGCAGTCGCATGTGCGCAGTTTCTTTTTTGACTCTCCTCGTGGAATGCTGGGTGGTTCGTTGGTTCGTCAGTTCGTTGGTTCGTCTAGCGCAACAGTAATATTCTTCTATATGAAACTGCGTAGGGAAACACAACTTGCGGTGTAATTTTAGAATTAACCTCCTACCGTTCTGTTCGTCCATTAACAAGAAATTATTTTCTCATTGCTCCTCATCAACTCGCCGCCCTTTATCAGGCTCACTACCTTCACGAGAATCTGATTGTGATGGGAATCTCTACCATCGGCCAACCGTCTGGACACATATTGCTGGTGAACGAGGACCACTTGTCGAACGAAGTTAGCCTCTCATTCAGAATTTAGAAGTGGAACATCACCCCGTTCCCTATGAATACCGCCGCTCGGCGGTGCGATCTCCATGTCCACTGCAATGGACACGTCTGTCTGCTCAGAATCCAGCACCAGATCCTGGGTAGTGTACCACAGCCCATCCATCCTTCTTCAGCGCGTCCCTTGATCTCCTCTATCCATCCACTCTTCTCGTTAGTGAGAAGATAAAATGTATCCAATGCATCCGGAGCTCCTGCGTGGTCCAAGGAAATCCCTCCGCGTGAGCGCTGCTTTGCTCACAATCCCGCTGATATCCGGCCAGCAACGCTCCAAGAACCTGGCGTCCTTGTCAGGAGCATCCGGATTGATTGTGAGACGGTCTGCAAGGTGTGGAAATTGGTTCCAGCCATAGAATCCATTGTCGATGTAGGCAAGCCATTTACAGTGCTCCGCGTAATCCCCTCGCCTCAAATGCATCGCGAGCATGTGGTTGTATGGGTCGGGCGGCCGATGATACGCGGGCCGAGCCTGGCGTCGCGCCGAACGAATATCTGGGCGTTACATTCCACAGCAGAGCGTACGATGGTGGACGGCCCGAGGAGGCGCGATATTGGCGAGTTCGAAAAGGTCTCCCACAACGTGAGGATTCGGGGAGTTGCCCACAGGCCTAGGTCGAACGTCTGACTGAACATGTCCTCCTCCATGCTCGCGGAAACGATCTCAATGCACCCTCGGTCGCGTCGAGAAGAGCCTTCTGCCAGTGTTTGAGAATCTCGATCCCAGATGCATTGGCGGCTAAGGCGGGCTTGACCTCGCGGGTGTTGATCAAGCGGCGTACGTGCGGCGGACAAACGATGTTGAACCATGCCTCGGAGACTGATCGCGGCGCGGAGTTCCCGGGCTCGAAGGCGCCGCCTGAGATTGGACCCGACACGATGGCGTTGAGAGGAGTACGCGGGATGTCTGACATCCATGTCTCCTGCGGCCATGGATAGTGCGAGGGCTGCCAGAGGTAATCCTGAAACACATAGGCGCGGTTGGACACATATGCGAGGTGCGCGTTTAACAGACTGGATTAAAGCAGCATTAATACGGAACGCGTATGGATTAAATGACGCTCACATTTCCCCGAAGATATTATTCCACCCGATCCAATTCGCTTGATTCGAAAATTTCACATATCGGCCGTGTTTTCCTTCAGGAAAAGGTAAATCTAGGTTGTGCTGCGGAAGCGAGCGTTCTAAATTCCGTATTCGTCCATAGGTTGGTGGGTGCCCGGCCACACCGAGTGCAGATGTTGCCTTGTTGAAGGCTAGGCGAAAATCGTGCTCTTTTACTGTGTTCTTCGCTGCCAGAATGAGAAGTGCTGCACATGAAAGCGTCACACAAGTAAGGTGCAGGGCTCGGGTGCGTCTTGCACGTCGAGAAATGGAAGGGAAGAGACGGGATAGTGCCATTCGCCCAATCCTTCGCAGGTGAGGGAAGTCGCAGCAGTGATATGTTGGGTGGGTCCAAGCTTACGGCCTCATATGATGTTGTGGATTACTACATGTTCCCGCGGATCGCCAGCATGCACTTTAGTTAACTTCCTTCGGTTATCATTCTAGGCCCGGCCCGCACTCTATTAGGCAAGAAGTTCGGATTAAAACTGTATCTACACGATCACAAGCACGCTTTTTAAAACTCAATACAGACCGTCCACAGTGAGTGATACAAGATGGGGCCCAAGCGACAGTTGATCGGCAGTCTCCGGTTTCAAGTGTAGACGTCGGCGATCGAAGTACAATCCAATCCTTGGTCCAAAATCGCCCCGAGATAAGCGGTGTGTACGTGAAGCTGGGAAGCATCCAGGGATCCTCTTTTGACGACTGTTTTCCTGAGCGACAAGGGCGCACTGCACACCAGCCGTCAATGACGGTGATCCGAATCGCGATTTGCGTGGGACCCCACGCGGACATACCTTTCCAGTCAAGCACGGCGTTCAAGCTCGCTACCTTGGTCGAAACACGGACTCTAGGCTCGTCCAGGGGAGAATTGGCAGCGGTTAACGTGAAATTGCAAAGGGTGTAGGTACAGGTGATGGGTGTGGAGGAATTGAATAGACGGTGAAATCGCGGCATTTTATATCCATAGCAACTCTGAGACAAGCGGGGCGTACGAGTCAAGCAAGCAAAATAGACGCCGAGAATTCTGTACAGTCTGATCTTCACAGAACTGTCTCGGTTTCGACCGCTGGAAAGGGAACTTGTTGGAATTCCATACAGTCGGACGACGGCGAAGTCGCGGCATTTTATATCTATAGTAGCACGGAGGCCGACGGGGCCTCCAAGTTGGTTAAGCGAAGTGAGTGGTGCGCGGTTCTACTCACCGGCATGGCCGAACAAATAGACTTTCGGCCCGTTCTGTTTCAGTTGTCAATTAAAGACCAACGTGCCAGGCTTGAGATATAAAAGGCCGACCGCATTCCCTCAATCTCAGTATCTATAAGTCCCACTCAAGATGCAGTTCAAGCTCCAAATCTCTGCCCTTCTCCTCGCTTTCACCATGAGAGTTGTTTCCGCCGCTGCGGTGGCCAATGACTCTACGCTGTCAGTCGTTTTCCCTACTACTCAAGATATTATACTGATTTTTCTCACAGGGTCAAAAAAGATGTCTGGAACGACTGCTTCAACCTGGGGTACGAGGATGGAGAAGCCTCTGGCTGCAACGCCGCCTCCGGCAACAATGGAAAACGCGGTGGTCCCGTCAGCGAGTGAGGTGTTCTCTACCCGAGCGTCATTCTCGTATTGACAAAGTGTTTAGTGGCTTGACTTGCCCAGGAGGGACCGTCTTGGGCGATGCATTCAACAAGGGATTCAACGATGGGTTCAACGACGGTTGGAACCGCTGCATTTAACGGTACCTACCTCCATTTCACCTTGCGCCTCTTTTTGCGAACTAATCAAAGTGGACCAGGCCCTCGAGGAGGATTTTGCTTTCGGGCTTTCGTGTTCTCTCTCTAATCTTTCATTACTTCTTACATAAAATCCACAAATACGGAACATCCGATCGTTTATCCCACTTTTGACAACTATGGTTTCATTGCTGAATGTTTTAAATTGAAATAGCCGTTCGTTTGCCTTACAAACTGAAAGGTTAAACACTTTCCAAGATTTGTGTGTTTATTGAAGTGCCTGAGTAGTTATTGAAATCAGGCCCACCATGTCCCTCAGCAAAATCATCGGCTGTGTTAAGTCCGGCTCGGGCATCTCGGGATGGAATGCCAGACTATGTCCCCTCTCATTCCTCTGCGCACGGGCATGTGGTTCACTCCTTGATCTTTATTTGTGGCTGGAGCTTGAGTCTGGCAGTACACTCAAGTCCACGTTGTCCTACATATCGGCAACTTCCGTGATCGGTAATCCAACATCGAACACCGAGACAAGATCAAGGAATCCAGAAGCCGTTATCATTCTTGTGTGGTGCCCTCCCAGAACCGATTCCGATTCAATCAACCAAACGCAAGCCCGACTTCACCTAGGTTTCGGCGTGACTATGATTTGAGGGGCGGCAGGCATGGGGTAGAGAAGAGGAGGATTCCTATTCTATTTTTAATTGTGCTCCCGATCTTATTTTGAACAAATACTGACTGATCCATTTCTTTCATTCAAGGTCAACTCGGCGAGACAATTAGAGCCATCCATTTACTCCAGGCAAGTGATCTCCCTTTCCTCCATTTATCGGGGAGCACCGGTCTCTCCATCACTGGTCTGACGGGCGTAGCTAAACGATGAGGATTTTGACGAGCTATTTCTGTCCCTTCCCAATCTTATTTCCGAACAAATCACTGATTGGTTTATTCTGTCCAGGGAACTATCGGTCATCCCTGCGACCGTCACGGGGATGGCCGTGTCTGTCAGAAGACCCTCGCGTGTTTTTCAAGGCGATAACGCTGGTGGTAGTGTTGTAGATCGTAACTTGTGACTACTCTGCTAATCTCAGTCAGGTTCCATTCACAACGCTACCACAAACTCGTCATTCCCTGCGGCCGCACAAACCCCTGCCTTATTTACATGGAAACCAAAACCACCGCAAAGGCTAAGCGGCATAAACGCGGGACAGCAGACACAGCATGGTATGTTTTGCCATTCAATCCATTCTAGCCAACACCTAAAATCGCTCAACGTCTATGGCAGGAATCTGTTTGGGCGCGAGTACATGGCGGAACACAGACCAGACAGCATTCTGCTGCGCAAGCAAAAACTGTCTATGGTACGCAAATTTGAAGGATTAGAAAAGCCTGGGAATGTCTATATCTCCAATTATTACGCTTGGCGCTGGTCTCGGATCATGGTTTTTCATTGTGTTAATACTCCACAACCAGAAAAAGTACCGCCAAAGTGAAAGGAATTCGCAGTATGTTTGTTGAACAGATTAAACTTAATTTGTTCATCCTCAGACAGATTAGCCGTCGAGATGGATGTTATGATGAGGGACATACAGGAAATACTCGATTGGAGCGATCCTCAGGTTGGGGCCACAGAGGTGGGTTGAGACGGTACGTATAGTGTCTAATGTGGCCGTAAGATATTATGAGTAAGATGTTATATATAAGAGAAGAGAGAAAGTAATAATGGAAACTCATCTGAAGCGACGCGTCGAAGTAATGAAGGTAACAACTGGTTTCGGGGGGGTCGGGCTGGTTCAGAAGTGTGCAGACATCCACCGCGCCTAGGACACCAGCACCGTATGACGCAGCTTAGACCGGGGGTCGCAAGTGATCCCGGCAGGGTAGTGGAGTAGGTAATGTGCAAGGGTTTCCTTAGTTGCGCCGCACACGTCACATGCCGGAGACAAGGCGAGTCTACAGCGGAAGCGATGCGCATTGAGTGCTGAGAAATCGGTACGGACATTATATGACCATCGGGTGTGTAGTGGTCGAAGTTCCGCGCCTCAGGGGTAGGAGAGGTCGGAGGACCTCAGGTTCAGGCTGGGAGATGGCGCCAGAGGGGTAGAAACCACTGGAAGGGGAGCAGCGGCGGCAGCAGGCATTGCTGTTGCCTTAGACTTGGGTGCCTTAGACTTGGTTGAGAGCTCCTCCCTTGCGCGCAGAAGGTCGCACAGCGGCTCCAGGGTCGAAAAGCACTCGATAAATTTCGCATCCACCCCTGAGCCTTTTTGGGAAGTCCTTCCCGATTGTGTTTGGTACGACTTGAATCAAATTTGATCTTACCCGCACTTCGGCCAATTTTGACTGCCGGTTCTCGGCCGGACCTTCCCAATCGGGAAGGACTTCCTAAAAAGGCTCAGGGGCGGATGCGAAATTTTTGTAACTGTCGAAAAGTGATGCGGAACAGGGGGTATGATGGCGAATGTTTGACGAGGTTGGACACAGTTAGGGACAACACAAGCTGTTCCCTGGCAGTGGTCATGTTTCTCAGCGGAAGAAGATTTAACTACAAAGAAATGTAACGCACAGGCTGGACCCAGGAACCATGACCACTGCCTCCCAATTTCCCGGTGTTCAGAACAAGAGTGATGAGATCGTGTCCTTGGTAGCTAGGATTAAGATACCGGTCTCGGGAAGGGGCGGGCTGAGGAACAAGAGCTCCTCGGTGATCCCACGTTCTACCTGGCTCGACTTCTCTGCCTTGGTTCCCTAGAAGCTAAGACCAACTGTAATTGGATAGAGTAGTGTATGGAGCTTCTCTATCTTTTTATGTCTTGGACTGGTTGACACCAAAGAAGGATCTGAAGAGCACGAGGAGGAAGAAGACGTGGAAGTATGAAGGGGAGAGTTCAATCAATCAGGAGATATGGGAACAGGCATGAGTTGCGGGAGAAGCTGTTGTCGATCGTGTCGCAGGCACTGTGGAGTCATAGTTCGATTGGTCTGATTAGATCCTATCAATTTCGGAGCTCCGGTCCCATTTTGGTAATGTCCCCCGGCAACTCGTGTGGCCGCTGATGGCAAGGCAAGCCGATATCTGCATTGGCGCAGCTTACGTCCAGGCAACAATTTGAGCACTCGAAGTGTAGACAGAGATACGGTCACGGTAAAGGTAGAACGACTGCATTAGTCTACTACTGTACCTGTAGACAGAGATATATGTTAGGATCTACAGGCAATATGTCCGTGAGTCAAGTAAGAGTACAAGTACGTAAACGGCATACCTCAGTCGGTCACGGTAAAGGTAGAACGACTGAGGCATCCGGGACGATCCAAACCGGTATATAGCGGAAACCAAATAGGGGTCGAGAGACCGATCGGGTCTCCATCCCAACACGAAGGGGCGTAAGAACGCTTCGGTCGTAGTTGACATGGTGTCTCCCCTTTTCAAAATGTATAATTGAATGAAACTGAAGTGAGTACAGCCGTTTGGGAGACACCGGCCTCGACGGAGCAAATTCTGAGGATAGCAGCACAAGAAATAGGCAACGGCATATCAAAACTTGAAGTGGTCACTGGTACAGAAAAAGCGAAGATGCTAGTTAAAATGTTGATATGAGTCGGTGTGGCTTATAATTTTTGAATGGGATTGTAGTCTTCTTATGCCAAAGCCCATTGCCTTCGGCAAGAGGGGGAGTTGAAACTCCGCCAAGGCAAGGCAAAAAGAATGTCAATCAGCGCAAACAAAGAAGGTGTCATTTTCACTAAGAAAGTGAGGGAAATTCACCCCAAAATAGCGTGAAATTCGCAGTCAGAGGGTGAATTTCACGGTAATAAGGGAGTGAAGTGTTTCACTAACAATTTGACCGCTTTCACAGCCTTTTTCACGGGGTTTTATAGTGAAATTCACTCTGTTTTCGGGTGACTTTTGCCAAAAGGATTTTGCCTACTGTCAACCCCTCTCACCCAGGTGCCCTTTAATCCACCTCTCATCTACTGGCTATTCTGAAGGCCGTAAGGCAGCGTTTCAACGGCTTTTTCCTGATGCGACAGATTAGGTGACCTCACATCCGAGTTTTTCTGGGTTAATTTTTCTAAACGTCGTGAAGGCCTGGTTTGATCCTCGTTGTTGAATTAAACACCTCAAAAAAATTGTGGAATCTGTACGACGGCCGGAATACCCCGAGCGTCGTTTCAACCGCTTTTTCCAGATGCATCAGATTACGTGACCTCGTATCCGAGTTTTTCTGGGTTAATTTTCCTGAAACGTTGTGAGGGCCTTGGTTTGATCCTCTTCGTTGAATTAAACACCTCAAAAAAATTGTGGAATCTGTACGATGGCCGGAATACTCCGTGCGTTGCTTCACCCGCTTTTCCCAAATGTATCAGATTACGTGACTTCGTATCCAAGTTTTTCTGGGTTAATTTACCTAAAACTTTGTGAGGGCCTTGATTCGATTCTCCTCGTTGAATTCAACCCCTCAAAAAAATTGTGGAATCTGTCTGACGGCCGGAATACTCCAAGCGGTGTTCATCCGATTTTCCCGATGCACCATCAGGTCCAAACTCCACCTTGCCCCTCCCCATGCCATTTGCCTTGTCTTCTCTAGCTTTTAGCGTCATCGACAGTGCGGTAGACGGTTTAGCTTTTACTATAAGTGTCGAACCGAAATTGTTACCCTAGCTATTTTTCGGCCGTATCTTCGTATCTCCAGCCACCAGGATGTTATTAATTATGAAGCTCCTTCTCCTACTAAGACTCTGGATGCAACGTTGTTCAGCAGGTAACTTCAGGTCGTGCCAAGTGTAGTTCCTTCTGTATTTGGTTGCAGCGAAATACGGTGAAGGAAACAGAGTGAGGGATTTTCCAAATTGAACTTGATCCTCCCATCTAAACCAAGACATAAGGGGTGGACAGATGAAGGCCCTTACCACCAAGCTGACGATCTTCATGATGAATCGTGGTATGTTTACAGCTCTTTCAGCAACTGCTCTTCTTCCTGGTGTTAATCAAGGTTTTGTTAATCACTACTCTGTTCTGTTAACCAGAACGTTACTCACTTTCTAAGGAACCCAGTCTGTCTGAGTGCCAGTGTCACACATACCTGCAGACCTCGAGCGGTTGATTTGGTTGTAGTGCAGTGTGAAGGTTGGATGATCATCATCGAAATGATGTACCTTGGGTGGGATACCGGGTGGTATCTGCACATTACCTGTTCAACAACTGAGGAGTCCAAGATTAACAACTGCTGTGATTTACTTAACCAGTGTTCTGATTAAAAGCTCTGATTACACGGCCGCACTGATGGCTTAAAACATCCCTGATATCTACAGACATAAAGATGTATTAAATCAGTTTTACTACAATTTTGCTTTTGGGCTGCTTAAGACTGGCGTAAAACATCCAAGTTTTACGATTCCTTCAAGACTTCGCCAAGTCGGCTAACAATGATGTGCCGCATGCGGCTATATACTGGCCACTCGAGCCGGCTTCTGGGGGCTCCTACACCCGCTTTTCAGCCTTATACCACACCGTACAGAGAGACAAGGTGCAAAAAATTAAATTAAATTGTGGCCTAATTAAACAACACCCGCCCAAGCCGCCGAACCTCAGCTCCAGCCGTTGATCCCAGATGACGACGAGGAATGATGGTGTCCAGTCCCCGAAGCAGGAAGATTCAATGGCGCAAGCCTGAGTCCTGTACATAAATTAGAATTTCAATGGTGATGAGTGAACTGGCCAAGAACATACCGGAATTGCGGGACAACGGTCTGCTACGGAAAGTAAATTCGGTCGGGGTGCTCAGGAGGGTATCCATGGACACTAAGATAAAGATCAGCTGGATGTCGCTGTCAGAGAAGAGAGAACATACCACCCGGTCTACCGAAGGGATGGGGAATTGCTTGACGGCGGGTGTCCGCGGGTGTCTGCGGCGATCTGGATGGCGGTCCACCAGCTGATGCGGTGAGGTCAGGTATGCCGGCGAGTCGATTGGTGGAAGTGAGGGCTGTCACTGGAGCCGCAGCAGCACCTGCTTCTCCCACGATGAGGGCGAGAGGGTCGTCGGGGTGTAACATGCGCGGAAGAACAGGTTGGCTCAGGAGAAAGTCTTGGAAGCAGATGCACTTGATTGCGTTTGAGATGCCAGCGACGAGTGGAGCAGTTGATGCGGCGCAGTATGCGAGAATGGGCCCAGGGCTTGAAAGACGAAGAAACGGATTGGTTTGAGGAATCTCTCGAGTGGTCGTGGGGCTTGGGGTGAGAGAACAGATTGGCTTGATGGTCTTGAGGGAGTAAGTACTTGCGTGTTTGGAGGAGCTCTGGAGGAGCTAGGCTTGGGGGGAGGACGCAACAGTGGAGCTGGATTCGATGGGATCGAATGCGCGCAGATGGCGGCGGGCGGGATCGACATGGGGGGGAGGGAGAAAAGAGTGACGGAATGAGTTCAACTTCACGTGATGCGCACGGGTCATGATGGCGGAGTTCGAAATGGACTTATGTTTTTCTCGCGTTGGGCGAGCCGCTCCCCTTTTGGTCATCGGTAAGCCTTGTTGCCGGACCGACGTCTTAAAACAGTGCTGAGTCACAGGAATCTTGGGACAATCTTCAAACATGTCTTGGGTATACACTAAATCAACAAGTCTTCGGGATTCTTCAAAGAACATCCAGGAGATTTTGAAGTTTGTGCAGTAAAAATCTGTAACACCAGGAATCTTACGACTGCACAAAATTCCCGTGCAACTGTGTAATCATGGTATGGGTTACCCATGGGGGAATGCGCATGAGCATTAATTACTGCCGTATTCCTTCATGCTGTCTGTCAACCTCTCGTACTTCCTGCTTCCTGTCATTCTTTTTTCTTCTTCTATGCTCATTGTCTCTGCTCCCTGCGCTCTCTACATCCTCCTCGCTATCTTATTGCTCGTCATCACTAGTCTTTCCCACCCACCATCCCATTTCTCTCTCTAGCTACGCAGATGGACACTTTACTTACCTCCTAGTTATCCTGTTTAGTTGCAGCTCTGATTAATCACTGTTCAAACTGAGGATGTGAGAGGCGCGAGTTCTAAAATTCACAGTGTCCCTCGGTTCTGTAGCGCAGTACTCACAGGAGTGAGCAAACTTCGCAAACTCAACCAAAACTCAATGATATTTGGGTTCGAAGTCCATTACGTCACTCCATGTGTCAAACTCGGGCACTTCGGCATTATTGGGAAACTCGCATTGCACAAGCAATATATGATGGCCCCGATCTACATTCGCCCTCTGGACAGACTCTTCAACAAGTGCTCGTTTGTTGAAGGTCTGCACTCCCAAACCCTCGGGCCTCGGCACTTGGTGTGCATGTGCAATGCACTGTGCAGCATCAGCTGTTGCTCGATCTGCTTCCCCGGACCTAAGCTTTTCTCAAGTTTTCTGTATCTTGACAATGCACCAAAAAGTCAGTCACCTGTTCTAGCCAAGCCTCCCACACACCTTCGGGGGAAGGGGGAAGGTCTAGCTCAGGGAAGAGTGAGTGTAGCCAAAGGTCCTCGCGTGCTGCGTGCGAGAGTGCAATGTACTCGGCTTCCATAACTGTGGATAGCTTCTTTGAAGAACACGTTTGTGGCAAGCATAGAGACATAGCCAGAAATTGACTTTCCGTCTTGCAGCGAGTTGCCCCGGTGAAGGGAACTGGGTCGGAGAATCCGCGTGTATTCCCACGGTTGAGTTGGATGCCGTGGGAAATCCTAAGATTCGGGGTTCCTTTGACGGATTCCTGCTGAATTGGGATAAGGTTTGTACCGCATAGGCAATGTCGGGCCAGGCTATGACAGCTTGGTGCATCAAGCCACCAACCATGGATTGGTAAACGCGCTTGATTTCGGGGTGCGATTCCGGGTCTGGAAGCTTTTCCAGCTTTATATCTGGGTCCATGATTGATGGACAGGGTTGGAGTTTTCCATCCCGTGCTGAGCGAGAATTTTGTGGATGTAGTTGGTTTGCGTGATGGTAATGATGCCATGTTCTCGGTCACGATGAATCTCCATGCCCAAGAGCTGCTTCACGTCGCCGAGACGCGCGATTTGGAATGCGCTCTCGAGTTCACTCTCGGTGCGAGTGATAAGCGTGGGAGTGGTCTTTACAGCCTGTCAAGCAAGAACTGCGCACAGCTCAGCTGTTGAACGGGATGGGGTTTCTGGACAGCCTCGGAGACGCCAAAAGGAATAAGGTATGGTTAGGTACCTGAGGTAGACGAAAGGATGAAGAGTAAATGGAGCAAATGACAAACAGATAAAAGAATCGCCGAGGTAATCGTTAAAGAACGGTTAATATGCTAGAACCTTCTACAATACTAAGTAATCTACCGGTCAGGATCAGTAAGTTCAACTCGCACCCTCTATCTCAACGTAAATGACTTATTATGGTAGGCAAATTTATTATTTACATCCCTTCAACTCGGCCCCCTTCATGCCGGCCAGTGCAGATGTAGCAGATAGTCATGCAATGAATATATACGAGCCAGCCATCTAAAAATTCTGTTTGCACGGTGCTGCCTGGCACAGTGGCACAAATCTTCACAAGAACGGAGCGACGCGATGGCACATCTTGTGCTTGATCTAAGCAAAGGAAGGCGTGACCTGAGGATGAAAGCCGCCCTCATGTGATCGCGCTGTGAGGTAACATGTCCAAATCGGGAACCGCGACCGACGATCCGGATACATACCGGAAACCGAAATCGAAGCGCGACCGTCTCGCCTACCGTAGTCTGGGATACTTCACATGGTAAACAAGGTAGGCACGAATGCTGGTGGATGTGCTGTCGTCGTTCCTCAACAGAAATTCGGAGCGAAGTTTCAGTGAGAACTGTGTCCTCGGATTATTCCTCAGCCTTTTCCCAACTTGAAGTACACGTGGTTCGCCGGGGGTTAAATTTTTCTGTGCACGTGTTGGTGGCTGCATTAACATAGCCATATAATTATTCTGCCAGAAAATGAACACTCATTCCGCTTGTGGATCGGGAAGAGATAGAATATGCGCACAGCCACGAAATTCAGAAGATATTTGACAACATGGTTTGCTGAGGGTTAAATTTTCTGTGTGCATGTTGGTGGCTGCATGCACCTAGCTGGATTATGATTCCGCCAGAAAATGAGCACTCATTCCACTTCTGCATCTGGGAGAGATAAATATGCGCACAGCAACAAGATTTAGCATTGTTCTCAAGGGATACAAGGGCCCGCCGGGCCGCGGAGCCCCTTCTCGGTTGTTGTAGCCGGGAGATGGTACCTACCTGCTTGATCAGATGAGTTAGAAGGAGTGAAAATATATGGATCACACTAAAGGTGACTATATTTAATCTGGTATGCTCATCGCACAGTTACTTTGTCAGCACGTCCTGTTGTTGTTGATTTAGCATGTGGTCATACTTGTTGCATCTGTTGGCTACCAGTATTATTAATAGGATGGACTTGGACTGTGCCAGAGAGGCAAAGCTTGTTGCAGATACAGTCTGTGGCACTGATGTGAATAAATAATCACCGTACTTTATCCTCCTGCTCAATGAGGATGGTTCTAATACACTTGTATTTTTTTTCTGGAGGCGCGTTTCCTGTAGGCGGACCGGCATACAAGCATATGATAGTACCTCACGTGACTGATTGTGACAGTCCATTTCGGGAAAGAGTCATTTTCCGACACAATCCGACGTAAATTGTCCCAATTCAGCGCACATCATGGACATTTTCAATACGTATATCTGTCCCTATATGTCCTTAGTTGCACCTAAATTTTTTTGGGCCTGATTCTGTATGTTATTAATTAGCTGAAAACAAATTACCGGGAAAATGACAATGTTCTGCTTTCAACAATCTTTTTGGGTTGCCTAAAAATATATAGAGCTGGATTATGAGACTTAGAGGGGACTAGAACAAATCTTAGTATTGATTTTGAGGCTATGGTACCGCTGTGTCCATAAACTGTCGACCGAATGCCTGGATCGCACAGTGTTCAGCAAGCCTCATTCCGGATTCCGGGTGCGGGTGATATCATATGGGCTTTACTCTGGGTCCTGTGCAGTTTCGGCTTCATATTTGGTTGAGAATTGCACAAGTTATGGTGATTACAACAAATTTGACTAAAAGATCCCTTCGGGCGCAATAGCAACTCCACGGGACAAATATGTGTAACTCTGGCTCTATTACATTTCCTTTAGTGAATGTACGTTTCTCCTCCCAAAAATTCAGCTTGTTTGGATAATATCTCGGCCCGGTAGAATGTGTTGAACTCAAAGCGGGCCTCCTCTGTAAAATGGACAAAAGAAATATATTTTCGCGGTTTTCTTTCTATCACTAATTGCGGAGGAATTCTTCGGGAAGATTGGTATAGGTTTAGAGGTAATCTAAGCAAAACCGAGCTAGATATGAGGAAATCAGTCGCAGAATTCAAAAAGTGTCCAAATGAGGAAATTTTCGTTCGCACCTTCGGTTCCGAGGTTAGCTATAAGGTTTGAATTAGCGCCTTCCCCCATGTTCTCTCTCTTCAAGCTTCCCCCCCTCAACGTGTATGCCCTCCACAAGCGTCGTCTACGTGTTCTTGGCCTTCGCCCGCTCTCATCCTGGGATTCTATGGTGCCCTGTTTTGCTGAAAGATGCCTCGGTGGGATACTGCTCAAGAGCTACTCGAGACCCTCAAGCCGCATCAAGACTTCAAGCATCCGGATCTAGATGGGATATGCAGGACCACTCCTCAAGACCTCAACCTTAAGGCCTCAAGACCCAAGCCACCTCAAGATTTCGATACTCCTTGAAGCATGTAATGCCTTGACTTGTGTCGACAGTTTCTATCCCTGCAAATGCTGTAAGGTACGTTTTGGTCTCGTAGATCTCTATCATATTGTTAGACCGACGACATCCATAGCATATTCCACTGCTGTCATTGACACAACTGGAACTACTGTGTACATAAGATATGGAAAGCGGGTGTCAGAACAAGTTCTGGTGCTATTCTGGCATAAAACTGATTCTGACAGCAGCTATCTTTTTATGTTCCCAGATGTGATTCTGGCGAGCTGACACCTGCTGGCACTGCTGGGGGGGGGTTTGGTGCCAGACGTGCCAGCTCAAAAACATTTTCCTGATGTACAGCACACCGTCGCATAACCTGGAGACTAATCGAGTCCAAAGACTCGATGACATGGCGCATTAGATCCTCCTCTTTCGACGACACTGGATTCATGCGCTACTCCCGCTTTGAGGCTCCCCAACATTGTTCGAGAAAATTCAGTTCGCAGTGGAACTTCGTTAAGAAGACTGCTCAAAAGCCGCGCGCTTCACAGATGTTTTCCAGGATGGATCTTTCACTTCTGAAGTCAGGCTGATTTGGCGGTTTATTGGGCGCAACTGTGCCAGTTGCGCTGAATCCTTTCATATGGGTTATGGGGGATCATTGCATTGAGCGCACTAAAATACACGATGTTTGAATTAACTGAGGCATCGACACGGGATCTGCCACCTTAGGAGGTAGAGGTAGCAAGTTAGGGTAGGCAGTGCACTGCGGTCAGCCCGTTGGCATAACGAGTTTTGAGGCCCTTGGTGTCGCGCCGATGTCACTTCGCGCCTTCAAGTGAACCTGTGTTTAAACAGTGTTCTGTTTACAGAGATCCTGAAAATAATGACAAACACGACATTTTTTGTTGGCCTGGTTCCCAAAAAGGAAATTCTCATATATGGCCCTCCTGTGTCTTTTGAGCATAACGGAAAGACCCACAATGAATCGCACCCGTCATCAGTGACCCGCATCACATGAATCTGCACTCGCCCACCGCTTTTTCACATTCTGATGCCGCCACATCGCATTGTCTATGGGGAAGCGCTGAAGGCTTCAACAGAAGCCCCACAGCCGCTGTACGGAGTACAGTAATCAAACTTGGCATAGCAGGCTGTACCGGGGCTCCATCGCAAATATGCGAGTTCAGCGTTCAAAATGCTGGGCTTCATCTTCAAGTAGTCGTTGTGGAGCACTACGGGCAGGAATGATCGATCTTGCGTACTGACATCGGCGGGAAGGTCTATGTAAATGTTGGCGTTCCACTTCACACCATCAAGGTTCCATCTGCACATTTGACGGTGGCCACCCTGGCGTCAATCCGGTATTTGACACGTTTTCGAGCAATATTTGCATGCCAGGCAACCGGAGCAGCGCTGGAACTCGGATTTGGGGCCAATCATACCGCATTATATGGGGTCGGTGGTGTTAGCATAAAGTCAGGAATTGACGAAAGTTCTCACCAACACATTGCCGCAGGCAGTCTTGACGGCTGCTTTTTCCCGTTCCATATACACCTTCATCAGTATCGCCGCTGCAGAATTGACCAGAATGCCTCCCATTTGTCGGAGACTGGGAATCCTTGGAAGATGTGGTCATCGATTGGGATCTCCAGGTCATTGATGGAGGCCCTGAGCTGCAGCAAGACCGATAATATACCAATGATCCGGACAATGTGGCCAAGACACGGTCCACTCGTTCGAGGGACTGTGCTTTCAGGGGATTCATCCTCCCCCACGTGAGGAGGGCACGCAGAATCCCTGCACGGAGAGCTTCAGTGACAACGTTGTGCCCAAACCCTGATCTGAGGTATTATTGAATCGCCCAGGACATGTTGAATAAATTGTCATGAGCGGAGAACGGGGGTGAGCTGAAGCGACACGCGGCAGAGGTGAGGGTACTGGCAATTCCTTGGTCGTTGAGGATTTGCCAAAAGGACGCGTCCACCTCACATCTGGCTTGAAGGAGGGAGACCACACCCTGCATCGAAAAGACTCCAACGGAGATCGCAACAGGTTGCATGACACACTTGACATGGTTGACACAAAGGCGGGCAAGGGATATCTTGCTCCCACCGGAAACTTCAATCGCCTCCTCGAACTCGCCCTCATCGGTGGTGGTAAGGGGCAAGTTCTGCACGTACTCGCTATCACGCAAAGTAACCGGAATGGTCGTACCTCCGAATGACCGGATTACTCTCAGCACGTCTTTGCCTATATAGTTGCCCCGCCGTTTTGGGGTACAAACCGTGGCTCTGCATGTGTGGCTATGGTCCGGTGGCTGGGTAGCTGCTGTGGCACAGAACCAGCCACGTTTTGTGCCCCAAAACGGCGGGGAATCCATATATGACAAAGCGTACCGAGATTGGACTGCAGAATAGCGTCGGTAAAGGTGACCACACCATTGTGAGGGATGTAGTTATGATTGGCCATTGCGTTTAATCGTGGACATGGCCCCCGTAGATCTCCGTCTGGGAGGACGGAAGGAGTGCTTTCCGGTAACGTCGATGAGTTGTGAAGGATCGAAGCCGGCTTGGGTGCGGCTGATAAGGCGACGAGCGCGTCCTTCGAAATAGCTCGGAGGGAATGCAGAACATGAACGTAGAAACAGCATGCAGGCGAACACAAGAGGGGCGAAATGCATGACGAGCTGCGAGCAAGGTAAATGGACCCAGCGCTTTAAAGGAAAGCGAAATGTGTCGGTAATTTCGAGGTTCCGGATTCAATGGTGAAGAACGCACCGTCCGAGGTGAATCATCCCCGAGAATTGGGCTCCGATCGCATCTATAGCGAATAAGTCCAAGTGTTGATTATCCAAACGCACGAGGAAAGCTCACGCTCTACTCATACCGGCCCCTGAGGCTTCCGGAAGAATGGGGGACACCAGAAGACGCGTATCGAGGAGCGGCATGCACGGACCTGAAGGCATCTGGACTTGGAAAGCGATTAGAATGGTCATTCAACTGGCGGGGCGCATTTCAATGGTGAGACTCAGATGACGACACTAAGACATTCTGGCAGGAGTGCACGCTGGTCTCGAGCTGTTGGAAGTGTGGACATACAGTCCCCGAGGAGGCCGAGATTACAGAAACAGAAATGTCAGGCCCACAGTATGGCACTCGAGGACGACTCGAGGTATATATGGGTACAATTAACGCGTCGAATTGCCAATGAATCATAATCGCGCGCGGAGTAAGTCCGAAAGTATTCCATGAAGGTGTCGATGAGAACGGCAGAAGAACTTCTGGTGTGAGAGCATGGTTGGAGTCGGTACCGTAGACCAGTGCCACAGAGTATGAAAGACAAAGATTAATCGAAGAATTCTGGCGTCGTAGAGAGTGGCTCTTTGAGAGTGTCCTCTACCAAGGGCTGGTATGTTTTCCATGTCCCACCAAACTCGTCTTCTCGTAGCCATTGAGAGCAAATTTATGCGTCCAGATCAGAGCATACTGTTTTTTGAGTGGCAAAGACTAGGGCGGCTTGTTTGCGATGGATTCAGTATTCGATGCGGGTGGTTTCTGTCAAGAGGCGGAGAGCCGACGATCACCAAAATTTTCATCTTCCCACAGTATTGGTCGGCCGAGCGGCCGAATCGGCATGTTGAACCCTTGACTCGAGTTGATTTTTTCGCAGACCAACCATTATATGATTTCATGTTCGGAGGACAAATAGGCCCATTATATGTTCAAAAGAGGGAAATTAAAGTTCGGAATCGAACTCGGCCTACTCTGTAGCATCTTCCAGCCTCAACCCATTCAAAAACCAATCACCTCCTTCCTAAACTCATCCGCAGTCACATCGATCCCCGTATCGGTGAACATCAGCAAGGACGAGTCTCCGGACGACGAGGGCGTATTCCACGTCTGCCATGGAACGGATGTGTCTCCGGTCGATTCGTTGGCGGGACGGTTGGGATCTAACGTGTTGATGAAGTTCACTGGAAATCATAGCATTAATTAGATGGTTGAAAACGCAGCTGGACGAAAGCCCTAAGAAAACGGACTTACAGAGAACATCGATGCCTACGGTTCCGTTTGTTGTGCTTGTGGAGAACCATATGGGACCGTCACTGGCGTGGGCTGCACCGGTGGGGCCGTTGGTCGCTTTTCCGACCTTGTTCGCTTGCAGGGGAAAGAAGCAGGGTCAGGGAATCAACCCACTCAAAGAAAAGAGACTTACACGAGCCCCAGACATTCTGCGTCAACGCGGCGTGCTCCAGCAAAAAATCTGCGCGGCGCAGACATTATGTAGTCTCCTTGAAATGCGGCGAGGCGCTTGTATTCAGGTCTGTGAACGATTTTTTTTTTTTTTCATGAGAAGAACCGGTTGCCTGTTTCGAGGGGAACATACGAGAGCTGGTTATCGGTCCCTGTGTTGAATGGCGATCCCTGTTGAGAATCAGGATTTAGGTTTGTGTTAAGGCTAGCGAATGGGGGATGATCGAGGCTTACCTGCGACGGATCAGCGGGATATAGGCGTGTGAACTCAGCCATCTCAGCGTCCGAGATAGAGGGGAGATATCTATATAAGTTGAAAGTGAATGAGCTGACATATTTAGATCACAAAAGTTGTTCGTTGACTGACTTGGAGTGGACGTAATCCACAAATTCATCGTCCGTCCTACCCGGCCGTCAGCTACTGTGGGGGCGATAAAAGAAACGAGAACCATACGTTATATTGAGAGTTGAGAACGAAAACAATCTGTTTGAAGCAGCCAGATACGAGGCCGCGGTTGGGATAAAAGCTCGTGTCACGTACGTTCCCTCGTCATCGCATATCGCCACTAGCATCGGAATCTATGTCCACACATGATTATGCTAACAACCCATCCGAGGATAGTCTCACTGACCTTCGCATACGACCCACTCCTAATCACCAGAAACGGGTCCCGCTCAATCACATCCCCATCCGTGCGCGGACCAAGTTAAGACTGCGGAACGATTCAAAGTCGGCAGTGGTGTTCACCGCAGCCATGAGGGTGTCGAGGGGGACGCGGCGCAGACACTCAAGGGTGTCCCCCGAGGTGGAACACTTGGTGGCTGCGGCAAGCCCATCGTAGCCGGCCTGCCCGGCGGAAAGAGGCGGGAAGGGGATTGCGGGGCCGGATTGCTAGGTGGTGAAGGTGTGAGTTGCGGGTGGAATCAGCTGAGATGAAGACGCACCAGAAATACCCCATGGAACAATTTGTTTGAGCGTTGTGGGTTATTGAGCCATAAAAGCGCGGATGAGATGGATCCGGCGCTCACACCGCCGCTTTATTTCATTGAGGCAGGCCTTAGTTTTCAGAAGCTGCGAGCGAAGAAAGGGTGTACTTACATCACCACGCGATTCGGATCTCCACCAAACGCAGAGATGTGTCTTTGAACCCATTCGAGCGCGAATATTACTGTTTATTGAAAGACTCGGAATCAGACCCAGTGCTTCTTAAGTCAAGGAAAGAGAGAAAGAACGCACGGTCCCGAAGGGCAAGATTGCTTATCCCTGCTGCAGCGACCTTTTTCCCGGCCAAGTATCCAAGGGCTGAAGGGAGGGAACGTCATCATCAGAATCAATTAAAATGAAAGCGGAGGAAAAGATATTCACCACTGACACGATAATTGGGCGTAACAATCAATATAGGTTCGCCTCGTTCGATTGAGCGCTCAAGGAGGGGCTTCATGTCGTTGTCGCGGGAGTTGCCGACTTCAAATCCGCCTGTAAAGTGGAAGAGTATGAGTTTTAGCAAAGGTCTTGAAGAAGGGAAGAAGCAATTGCAATGCGAGGCGTACCGCCGTAAATAAACTAATTACAAGTCGCACAAGAATCGCAATGAATCATTCGGTTCGGAGTAGTTGAAGCATAGACTCACGACAAAGACGGGGAGCTTGGCGGCTCCGGTGCTACTCTCGGGTCTGAACACGTCGAGCGTGAGGCCTGAGGGAAATCTTGAGGTGATCAAACATGGATGCAAATTGATGTACTGTACTCACTCTTCGGACACGAAGGGATACACCTGGGCCGCAAACGGAAGACCCGGTGGAGCGCTCAATCTCTGCTGGGGACATGTTGACCCATAGCTCGTGGCGTTCTGTATGCCCCGCAGAACCGCTGGGGCTTTGGGAACTTCAAACCGCGGACGGCAAGGTAAAACAAATTGGGTGGTTGTATGTGATTCACGGAGAGTAAACATACGCTCTCGCAAACGGCATCCCCAGAAATTGGGTTACATTCCCTGTGATGGACCCGCGGAAGGTTGCATATAGCAAGGAAACGGTCGATGAAGTTGAGCCAGCAATGAAGTCCGCGCAAAGGAAGATATATAAGGGAAGGAGGAAGGAAATCATGTTGGGAAAAAAACATGAAGCGGTCCACCTCCTTTATAAGCATGAGTAACAGCCCGGAAGCGGGCACCAGTGACCAGACACTCGCTTGGAGGTAGCAAATGCCGAACGACGTGGCTGCACGCGCCGCGTGGATTCATGACTCATCAACTTGACCCAAAAACATCCTCACTGTAGGGGTAAGTAGTTACGCGGTCTCGGAAAAATCCAACGACATACTTACGCGTGGTCTCCGTCAAGTCGGAGCTGTTCCGGGGTCAACTTGAAATTTTCCGTCTCCAATGCCGTGAGTACACGCACGCCGGCAGTTGACTCATAACTACACTTACTAGACGAGGACCAGCGTATAAGTATTACTAGCGGCGCTGAGTAACACTGTCGTATCACGCTTGAATTTTCCCCGACGTCCGAGACTCTAGAGCGTCTGTCTAGGAGAGATGAGTCGGACCCCGCTCAGACGACCGCCGCTAAGCACATGAGCAAAACGGGCCACCAGCACATCGATCACCGTAGAAAAGCCAGTATGAAACCAGTATGCCTGCTTGAGTTGATGAGCCACAGATCCACTGGAAGAACGGCTCACAAAATTCGATGCGGTGGTTTGGAGGAAAGCCACGAGATCAACAACACGTGACTGTCGTGATGGCGGAATTTACCGAAGCCTCTTGTCCTTCTCCTTTACGTGCAACTTACGACACACATAACGCCGTGGGTTGTCCTATGATTTCTACCATTCCTTGAACTGTGAATCTATGAATCCGGCGCTCGACGTTTTGGAAGGCCCGCCTGCTGAGCACTTCTTTAGCTTTCTCACCAATTTTGCAGGCTGGCGAAACAAGAGCTTATACCAGTCCGGATCGACAATAATCCCTTTCGGAGCTTCGTAATGGCCACAGGATCTCTCCGCTGCCACCACATCCGCTCGATTTATCAACTCAACTTAAGCCTTCTCCAAAGCCCTCTTCCGGCGCACTTTCCCCTCGTTCTGTACATGCTAGTACGGAACTGAGAAACCCCGGCGATGATATAGTTTCCATGGTTGTAACGCGACTCCATCGGAAACTTACGAGCCTTGACTTACGGTACACCATTTACAGAATCTGGTCTCATTGGAAATTTTAGGGTGTTTTTGTCGGAATTGCTGAACTCCGGAGCTGTGGAGCGATTCCGGTACGTATACTAACTATACTTCTTCAGCCATAATGGACTTCAAAGGATTTTTCAGTTGGAGTGCGCATGGTTTCCTTTCCTTTTCTTTTTTCTTCGAACTAAAGGTGGTTCTGATCATTCAATTTCACACGCCAACCTTCTTCTCTTGTCAGTGACTTCCGTTTCACCCTCAATGCAGGTAAGTGAACGAAACACCGAGGAATCTTACGTCCAAGCGGCAATGTATCTGGTGTGGCTCATTTCCTTTGCCATTGCACTGCCTCGACGCTGATTGAACACGCAGCGGCAGGGCCCACACCTCGGACACGACAAACACAAAAAATACAAGTCTTGTGAACCTTATTGGATGTATTTCGAGAGTTTGCGTGTGCGTTTGTATTCATTCCGTCAAACTAAAGAGAGTTCCAGCTTAGACGGGCCGTCCTGATACACACGTCAACCTTCCTAAGTTTTTTTTCTCAGAGTGTTCCGCTCTTCGGTGACTGCTGTTTCACCATCAATGCAGGTGAGTGAACGAAATACACCGGGGAATGTTACGTCTAGGTGGCAATATATCGGGTGTTGCTTATTTTGTTTGCCATTTCACTGTGTCGAAGCTGATTGAAGATCCAGCGGCAGGCACCACGCCATGGACACGACAAACACGAAAAGTACATTATCTAACCGTATTGGATGGATCTCGAGCGAAATGCGAAGTGTGCGTTTCTAATCATTTCTTACAGGCCAAAGACAATTCAGGAGCCGGATCGTAAGTCCATACGCCCACTTTCTGCTTCGGTGACTTACGCTCCAACCTCAATGTAGGGAAGCAAATGCCAAATGAAACACCGGCGTTCGAAAAAACTTACGTTTAACAGGCAATATGTTACTTCAATGTGGCTCATTTTCCTTGCAACTGTCCTGCCTTGTTCCTGCCAGACACATACGCCAATAACCGGCGTCAACTGAGACCGGTCAAAATTTGGGAATCTCGTCAAGCTTGGTAAGTAGTGCATCGACCCCAGTCTGGTTGTCGCACCAATTTACCACAGTCTCCCAGAGGTATAAAGGGCCGCCAACGAAGCCCTCAAGTCGATAACCAACTCCATCTTTGTCTTCTCTCAGCCTTTGCTACTCACCTCTTCAACCATGCCGTTGCCAAAAGACGTCGAGGAAACCGAATTGTTCGGCGACACCCTGGGTCACAAGTTCACCGATGAGGACATAAGTGGGTCCTTGCACTTCCATTCATAAGTTCCACCTGCTCATTGCGCTCCAGTCGCAACGTCCATCGATGAAAACGAACCTCGCAGCTCCCTCAAACAGGTCGTCGTCGTGAGCAGCTCCGTCGTATGTATCCTGTCATAGCCAAGCCGTCCATTCGCTTACCACAACTGTTTTCATCCGGACGTTCAGATCGACGGACTCTATATCACGTATCACCAAGGGACAGGAGCCAATCGCCCCACACTCCCAAGGCAACATGGTACCTCGAAAGATGCAAAGGGAGTTAACCTCACCAGCATCGCTATCGATCTCGACGGTTAATCTTTTCTCTGCCCTTCAACTCCGAAGTATGCGGCTAATGCACATTCAATTGCACTGTAGAGTTTGACAAACTCGTCGACGTCACTGGAACCTATGGCGAATTCCCAAACTTCGGTCTCGGCGGTACCCAGCTCAGCTTCGTAAAACTCAACACCAAGACAGGGCCGCGCGGTCCCGCCTCCAATATCCCGGCCTCTGTTCCTTCGCCCATACTAGGACGTACCACGCTCCCCGCCGCCGCCGTTTACCAACCAGTTCATATCTGAAGGTATGTGTTGGATTTTCCCCAGGATCTGTCATGGTCGATTCTAGGGGCTGCGATCGAATCCACAAATGTGAGCGTTATGTTGTCCTGACATCGCTGTTTCTTCTCTCATTTGAACAACCGAATGCCCTACATTTTTTTCGAATCTTCTATCGTTGTACTGACCACATTCTCTTGATTAGATTTCGGGCATTATCGCCCAATGATGTCCCTCAACTACATGCCAGGACTAATCCTGTCCAGTCCAGGTGCGCCGATCAAGTCCATTTATTTTCAAGTCCCTTATCCATTCCTGCTCGAAAGTCAGGTTTATTTACCGTGTACTCGACCTGACATTTGTTGCCTTTCGTTCTCGATTGGGTGCGCATAGAAACGCTTCTACTCTTCTCTCACTTTTCTACATTTTTATTTGTGTTTACCGCCGCTTCTTCCTGCAGTGTACCGGCCAAAGCAGACGAAGCATTTGTACACAGCCTATCCCTGAGTGCACCTACAACTTAGAAGTCTCCGCGGAAGCTTGGATTTCGACAGTGTGTATTCAGCGAGACATGCGACCTTTCAGGCGACCTTGACACGGATCAGAGGTGCGGGAAATTGATAGTGAGCCGCCGCCCAAATTTCCTGCGCGCCCGGTACTCATTTCGTCATATTCTTCCAGGTCGCATGTTCATAATGGAGGACGAGAGTTGTTCGACTGATGCTTGCACTTCAATCATTCCGCCCATTCACATGGATAACAAATATATTGGTGGACCCAGAAGATACAGGAGAGAAACAGTTACAGTAGTTATATATGAGCGGCACACTTGGTTAAGCGTTGCATGGAATTTCGGTCACCTAGTGGATCTCGACCACGTCTCCGAACGAAGGCAAGTCAGCCATCAATTCCGACTCCGTGCTTCTGGCCGCGGTCTTCGCGCTCAATTCACGGATAAGATCGTGAACCTTCGAGGAGCTCGTTCGCAAGGGAACAACGAACAGCCGCGGGCCCGTCATCCCTTCCAGAACCTGCATGACGTGCAGTTGATATCGGCCGGCGCTTTTCGTAGCGCGGGCAATGCTGTTCGACCACTCCTGTCCTGTATGCCCGAGAATGGTGGCCATGGTCGAGTCGGTAGCAGAATGTATTTCAATCTGAAGAGGCAATTTGGAGTAGTCGAAAACCGTCATGAACAGGCTGCAGGTAGGGTTCTCAACCATGAAGTTGACCTGCTTGACGAAGATGGAGGACCACTTTTGGGTGTAATCGTAGTGAAGCAGAGCACGCAAGAATAAGCGCTGGCGGGTGTAGATTTTAGGTTGCATACACTCGGCTGTTGGTAATGTTTGAGTTTTCTGGGATAAGAAACAGGGAAACGACTCACTGAGCGATAATAGACCAAAAGGACGGCACACGCCGCGATGTCCACCCTGCCGCCAGTCGGTCTTCTGACATTCGTCATCGCAATAATATGCTGCATTGCATCGAGAGCATCGGTTGAAATACTCCCTCTCGTCAATTTCCCCACACTGCAATATCGAAGAGGGATGCGTGAGTTTAATATTCGGTAAATCAACGTTAAAACGAACCGCCATATTATCACACGCTTTGAAGGAGACGAATTCCGGTGAGTTGAACTCGTCCATGAACTCGAGGCGATCCTCAGCCATGATGACGAAATCCTCCCATTCCTTGTAGATAGTGCAATTTCGGAAGGCGTCGGTCTCTACCAGCTCCAGTGCGCTGTAGTACGATTCCGCGAGATGCTTGGCAACATACTCCCATACAAGTCCTGCGGGAATTACTTGCCGAAGGATATAGCGGAGATGATTATTCACTTCCGTGGCACAGTTGAGAGTTGCACAGGTTATCAAGATGCGAAGGAGCCCAAACTCCATTGCCTCGTCGAGCAACAGAGACCCAGCCGGCGCGTTAAACGCACGCCGCAAAAGCATGAAGCATTCGTCCAGCGCAATTCCCGTCTCGGGAGTAGAGGTCGTGGTTAAGCACGTTATCGCCGACAAAAGTGGCGCTGCGAGGCCCGCGAGGTCCAAGGCCTGGGATAGCGGTCCGAGCGGTACCAAGGCCCACTTTTTCTCCGTCCTTGGATACTGATCCGCATCAGCGATAAAGGAGAGAAGGCACCGAATATAGTCGACGCTCGAATCGGGAATAATGTTCCCTGTCCGCCCGACGATGGTGTCGACGTAGCGGAATATCACACGGCACAAGTCATCCAGCGTACCGCCAGCGCCGTCGACGAGTTCCTCGAAATTTGCAGGAGTTTGAGAATCGGAGTCAACAATGAAACCTGACAAGTCGTTGAGCACTACTTCGAGGAGGTGGCGGTTCTCGAGCTGGGGTAAGAGGGCCCAGGCCCTCCCAATGAGCGTACGAAACCCCCGCGTCGAAGACATGAGCGCGTAGGCGGGTGGATTGTCATGAAATCCGCCAGCAAATACGACGAAGTCGATATAGAATTCCACCTCAGGCGTGAGGTCCAATCCCGTTAAGTGCTCCCGGTGGTTGTGGATGAACAGCGTCCAGGGCAATACCCGAGAGCAGAGGGAAAATCCGACATCCAGTTTGGGTCTAATATGAAAGATCGCCTCGAGGGATATAACAGCGCGCTGGATGATGTCGATTTTTCTGCCCTGGAGATTTTCGAGCTCGCGCGGAGTTGGGATGTCGGCCGGATCGATATTGGCAAAGAAGGCTGGGAGGAAGGCGACTCGTTGTGCGGGAGTTGAGCTACTCATGAGCGTCCTAGCTCTTTCTACATTTTCGCTCGACCGCGTGCTAGCGCAGGCCAGGGCTGCAACTCTCTATCGATGAACGTGATAAGTTGAGCGAGCACAAAGAGTAAGCAATGTGGACAATTCTCACTCTGAGCGAGAGAGGGAGCTGCTGTAATGCTTCAGGACGGACAGAAGGATGCATGGGGATTGAAGATGAGGGGAGAAGACAAAGGACAACGTGCTTTAAGAAGCTGAAATACAATACAAGGACAAAGAGCTGTGGCGGTGCATTTCTGTGCCGAAACCGGCGCAGTGAGTCGGGCGCGCAAGTCCGAGTCCGATATATCCGAATAACATCCACATAGGCCGCTGACCATGGCTGAGGGGAACCTCCTCGGTTACGAACCGCGGTGCATGGTCTGGTATGTCATTTTTGCTCTCGTCGCCCACACTCCAATGAGAATCCTCTGTTCCCCGGTACGCGCACGGACCAGCTCATTCGTATGGAGACTGCGATCAATGGCACGACGTGCGGAGGTCTTATTCCCTGCCCGCAGTGCAATCTGAGCTTCTGCTGCTCGTCAGAGCATTGAGAGGCTGCGCATGCACTTCATCACGCCCCGTGCGAGGATGCACGTGACGGTCCTCTTTCCCAGTGCGAGATGAACCTGGAGGTGCGCGCAGACCTCAAGTTCGAGAACATGCTGGCGCATAGCACGCGGTTATCACCGGATCATCATATGGGTCCGGAACGCGTCAAAAAAGGCGCGGATCTCGTTGGCGGGATTGTCCTGGGAGAGCGAATTCGGCGACGAAATGCGCAAGTCCTTCGGTGTTCCCCCTTTCCGGCCAATAGCGCCCTGGATCCGAGCGGCGTCTGATGCGCTCACCATGGCAATGACCATATTATATGGGCTGGAGAAGCTCAATGGCGACGATGCATGGACAAGGAAATGTACGCTCACAGTTCACGTTAGTCGTCTCTGCTTTCTATTTATGTGGTGCTTTCCCATCCTGAACGATCAAAGATCATCGGTGCCAACCCTCTACACACTGCCTGCGCCATGGTCTTTGAAGAAATCCTCCATTGCCTTCCCAATGTAAACACCCTGAAGGTACGAAGATTTATTATACGAGACTATTGAATAAATCGTGTTATCATAGATGGTACTCTGCGGTCCAGAGATGCCCCAAAGCATTATCTCTGTGGACTGCAAGACTTGCTCGTTTGTCCTCTCTTATCTTTCCTGGGTTGTACTGAGTTGTATTTCAGCGCCTGCACACGACTCGGTCGTAAGCGCATTCACGAGCACGCTGCCGAGTGAGTCGCTCCATGCATGCTAAAGTGTTTCCCCTGAAGTCGTCACTCAATTGGTTCTCAGTACGTACCACAACTTCGTACAAAAGAAAGGCAGCGATTTTGAGCGGCCTGATCTCTGCATTGCCTTCAATTCTGCGGCGCACCCGTGACCCGAAACCTTCCAGCTTCTCGTCGACCGGAGGATACCCACTTTGTTCACCGTGCGTTGGTCAACTACGAGGGAAGCCCTGCATCGTTCATTGATGATGAATTGCTATAGGCGTACGACCGCGAAGAAGCAGAGATCGAGGCGACATTGTTGCGTGCAGCCGGCGCAACCTTGCATTCCGCCCTTGGACCTTCCAAAAACCCGTGGGGGAGCATGAATCCGATTCCCGCGGCTCATCGACAATACGGCTTCTATACCGCGAGCGGATGGCTCGCGGGTGGTTTCAAGTGAAATTACGAGTACCCGTGAATTCTAACTGAGTGTACCATCTTTTGAGTTTGTTTTGTACTGCTACATTACCGATTTTTTGAAATTGAGAACGAAACCAATTCATCGAGCTAAATTCGCTACCACTCGCAGGCCACCTGCCAACTACAAAACCATCTGTCTCGGCGAGTTCAGTAGCTCAGGTCCTGTTAGCGGCCCGGGCGATCGGCAACACAGGCAAAATTCGCCTCCGGACATAGGGATCTATTGAACCGGGGGTTGTGGTTGCCCGAGACCAGAAGCGGTCCACAACCAATCCAGCGGTGTAGTTTTCAGCTTCTCATTGAGAACTGGAATATCTGCTGTACTGACGAATTTGAAATCTGGAAGAACGTGTAACAGAGCCGAGGGAAGCTGAACAGCTGCTGATACAAAATTTATTTGATTCCAACCAGTTGATCCGAATGTCGAGGTGCGAACATGGCACTGCTCGGCACCCACTAAAGACTCGGATTGACACCTCTCCCTCAAACCCTTTGCTCAAACATTTCCAGGGCATTCAACCGTAGCTCACTGAATTTTCCGAGGCAAACGATTGTCTTCATTGATGCACACTTGCCAAAGAGCTTTATAGAATTTTTGTGTAATAATTATATGAGATAGGCAAAATAGGAACGGACAGAAAGAAGCATTTTACGGGGAAAGGTTCGCACAAGAAATTTGAAAATGTTCAGACACCGCGCACAGAAATATATATCAGGTGTAGTCATGATGTAATTGTGAACCTGAAAAACCTGGTAAGCTCAGACTACTTGATGAAGCTTCAAATACTTTTGTGATGGAGGAATCTAAAATCTCAATTCTTTGCTTACTGTAGCCGGACCAGCTGAATGAGAGCAAGTGCGAATGACGAAGACGAGTCCAAGAAGGTTTTAAACCGACCTGTCAATAGCCCAGGGCTGGAAGAAAATTAGCTCAGGCACCATCTGAAGGTAAGCGAACTCACTAGTATAATCCTGGGAAGCCGAAGGAGGCAAACTGGATGTTAGAAGAGTCGTACTGGGCGACGGCTTCACCCTCCAGTGTGAACTGCCCGTGCGCCTTGGCGTCGGCGGCTGTAAATAGTCAGACCAAGTCTGTGTACTTTCGAGATGACGCACAGAAGGAGACATATGCGGCTTGGATTGAGCACAAAGCACTCAGTTGGTTGCTATAGAAGGACTAGGAGTCTAAAAGGCTCACCTGAGGGAGGGACCACCGTTGCCTGGAGATGGAATCCGTAACGACTGTTCAAATCGGTTGCAGAATATCCATCAGCGAGAATCCGTATTCAATCTGGAAACGGCAGGCACTGGCTTGAACAGTCAAGAAGACATCGATTGAAGCCGAGAAAGACGGGGGACCTTTGGGAAGTTCAAAATCTTCCGAAATCTTCCGCAAGACGGAGATATCAAGACCGTACCTGGGCACGCAACTTCCTTGTAGAAGATGGTCCACTGGAGGATGTTGAAGGTCTATTCAAAACTCTGAGACAATGCACGCACTGTGTCCGACCAGTGGAAATTCCGGGACACCGAGGTATCCCTCTCCACTGTCGTCATCTTCGAGAATCGACAGCCAGTTTTTGAAACTACCCCATCAACGCTGTTCAAGCCCGCGCTTCTCAAGCCCGCGCTCCTTGAGCCTAAAATTGGGGCGAATTTACCAGTGTTTATTTTGGCAAAATTCAACATACCAACGCTTCCGCTCTGGTGGAGACTCGACGACGATATCCCAGTAATCCGGCAGGTCCGTGACATCTAAGGAACATTCAGACGCAGTAGAGACGAAACAAATATTACATACCAGCTCGCATGTAGATGGGACCGTTCGAGGCAGGGATCGCGGCGAAATCTGGGAAAGAAATGAGAACAGCGTCGATAAACCAAGGGCTTCCCCACTGTAGTAAAACTTCAGCGAATACACTTGCTCTGTGGCGGGCTTCTGCGACTGATGGTAAGGAGGGAGAATATCCTGATTCGGGTGCGGAGTGAGGCTGGCAATGCGGGCATATGGGCCACGACCACAATTGTCCGGTATCTTAACGATCGTGTGCGCAGCTCCTCCGATCATCACATGCGAACACTCGGAGTCCGAGAGCGACTTAAAACAATACGCAAGGACCTATAAAATATGTCGTATTAGCGATGCCCACGCGAATGATTATTTGACCCAATTGAACCGATTGAGGCTGATTGCTCCCAGGATTGTACGAAGTGACCACCCAGTTCGTCGCAATGTCCAAAGAAGAAACCGACGATGCTTTGGGTGAATCGATGAACACCTCTCCGAAAGCGGTATTACCGTATCATTAGAGTTACAACGCAGTTGAGGATAGGGAATCGTCCAGACCACTAGGAGCAACGTTGATGCAAACTCATCACAAACAGACGCGTCGAATGGTTTTCAGAAACGAATGTGATGGTTGTCGTTGAGGGAAAGAAGAGCTTTCGCCTTGACGTGGTGGCAAGAGCGAAAGGAGAAGTAACGCCGCATTGATCCGAACACCGCCGCATTGTCCCTTTCTCGCCACCACGATCGACGCTCTCTCTCTCGGATCCAACAGAGCTCAGCCCCCTTCAAGTAGTGGTTTCATACTCGCGCGAAAATAGCTTTGCGGCCGGCAAGCACCGCGCATGTGCAGGCAGTCGCCCCGTTCTTGCCCCACTTCTTCCTCGGAATCTGCCCTCTTTCGTCCCAGTGTCGATGACGCTACGCGAACACGACGAACACACGGCACGGAAATGCTCAACAGACTACTCCGCAAGAGATGAGATCGAGGGGATGGGTGATGCCGGTGAGTACCCCATTCGTGACTCGTCGACTCGTCCTTGGTTTTCCTATGGTGTTCTCTTTCCTTCCGGCGTATACTCAGTTCGCCTATACTGCACCGCGATCCGTCTGTGCATGCCACACGAGCTACTGTCACCTTGCTGCGGAACCTCGCTCCAGCTTGATTCTTCACATACGTCTGGCGGCAATGCCAATGCTGACAATCAATATCGTTTGCAGGCGAGATTTCCACCTCGACGTCAGGTGCACGAACGTGTCGAAGACTCGTCGACATTGCTATTGCATCTGTGGAACGGGAACTTCGTGTGGTGAGTGATTCAGACCTTGTTTAATTGGTTTTCTCCGCACGTCGTCATTCTTCCGCTCACCCAATTTCTTGCGCTGTGGTGTGCGATTGCGATTGCGATTGCAAAGTCGTAATATTGAGGTTTGTGTTGGGAAGAGGATGCGTGTTGCGGTGCAGCCAAAGAGACCAGAACTGCGCGTGCGAGGCCGAACAGTACTCCACCATGTGTACCTCCCACGCTCGCTGAAACCATGGCTGAGGGATGGGCTATGCGCCCATCTTCCTGGGGAGCTCGCACAGGCAATTGGGGGCTCTGAGATTGCGCCAGACGGTGGATGCATCGCACGAGGGTGTGTTTCAGCGCGGATTGCGAATGTACGGTATGCGTGGCGAATTTCATCCGGCCCGGCAAAATTCGAGAGACTACGGCATTTCGGTTGCGCGTCGAAGTGTGCCCGTTCCTCCTTTCGACCCTTCCTTGCTCCTTCGCTCTCCCTTCCTTCTCCACGGAAAGAAGCTCACATCTCCCTTTTTGCGATCCCAACCGACGTAAACGTCAAGACCAAGACGGGAATTGTGAACTGCAATAGCGCTGTTGACGAGCGGGAGGAGTGCGGTGAGTTCCACGCCGTTCGGTACTATGTGTCCTGGTGTGTTGTGTGCCAACAACTTCTCTTCGTTGGGGAAATGGACTCGTGCTGCGAGGAGTAGCGGACTCTGCGATTGCATCCGATGGGTGATGTACCATCGGGAGGACGTGGTGGCCCGTAGCGTGACGCTCCCCCTACTGTTTGTCTCTCTCCTCCTGCACTTTTGGCCTTTCCTCCTCGACGCTGCTTCCCGTCAATTTCTGCCTCGTTGATTACACCTCGACTAACCTTTCTGCAGATTCAGAGATGACGCTGCGCCTACCTCCCCGCGGCTCCCGATTCATCAACGCTCCCCGCGACCCAATATGCACCGTAGAGCGCATCCCCACTTTCGACGGGCCGATTCCCAATTCTCGAGGGCTCTGTTACTTGAGCGCGGTGTGAGATCGTCGGTTCCTTCCGGAACCCCGGGCCCCTTAACTGAAATTTTTTCCCCTCCTCGCAGATACCCGTTTACACTCTAATAAAGTGTCTTGGTCAATTTCGGTACTCAACGCACAATCCTCATACTCCGAACGATGTCCTTGCCTCAAACCGGTCAATGAGATCATCCTCGCAGCCCAGTTTCGTGCGTGTGACCAGTACGTGCTCGTCCATTCTCTGCGGAATCACGAGTTCATTGCAATATTTTCTCCTGACATCGTAGATGGCGTCCGAACGTGTGTCTCGGGATACGCCTCGCACCTCGCGCAATGACATGAATGATGACCCTAATTACCACCCAATCCGTACTTCCAGTGGTGAGCAATTGTTCAATTCATCGCTCTCAATCTCACGCCCATTCTTTAGCCGACGCTGAGTTTCTTCAATCTCTCTTTTCGGCCCACTTGGAATGTGTTCACGCCCCTCACGGAAATTTCCCATCAAGCCCATCAAGTTATCTCACTGGTGAACAACTTGTTATGCCATCTTTCCGCTGAGTCCGCTACAATGTCTCCCATCCAGGCCATTCACCTGGGACGGTTTTCTGTGCGGTTATATTTCAGCATAAGTGGAATTCTGCCCTCCTTAATTTTCTGGCCATCATTGACGGTGCAGAATTTATTAATTTCTTCCCGCCACCGTTATCGCTTTCGCCTTCATTCCAAGTCGCTCTCTGGCCGCTAAAGCAACGGCTTTGTTTCCCTGATGCTTTCTTCGTCCCACGGATGCCCCAAAATGTCAAATTGCCTCTTTGGCTGTTTGCTGGTCGACTTCGTGGCGATCAATATCAACTCGAATTCACATTCGATTTTTTCAACCTCTAATGTCCATGGCTAGTCCGACGCGCTTGGGATTCTATCGTAGTGGCGGTTTTATTTATGTAAAACTAACAAGGCCGCATTCCTGATTCCTTCGTTGTCCGTCAGTTCCCTACGACGCCCTCGTATTGGCCCGACTCCGCTCGCAACTTCGGTATTTCCTCTTCGTTTGGCTTGCGTTATCTTTCTCAGTGGTTCCATTTCAAATGCCATCTATCTTCTTGCGTCGCTGATCTCCCTCCCATGCCTCAGTGCCATTCCCAGAACAGCAACGCACTCGATGGCGGCAAGTCCTTTATTCCTACCCAAGCAAGCCCTTCTTTCAACCTACAAATTGTCTGTATACTCGCAATCGCAATGCTAACTACGAGACCCAGGCCCACCATACACACTTTCCTCCCAATTTGCATCTCGGCCAGCACGTTTGGATGCACCGACTCGCTGATCATGACCGAAAAGAACACCTTAGCTTGCACTTCTATCCGCAAACTTCACTGCCTTTCCCCATACTTACTCTTGTATCTTGCATTCAATGTGCGTCTCCTCCCTTCCCTCACTTCACTAAATTTGACTCACTTTAGTAGACCAAATGCCAGCCACTCAATATACCGAAACGGTCTAATTTTTGAACTTGGTTATGCAGTCATTTTTTCGCGCGATGTAGTAACAATAATAAGATGCAGTACCAATGAATCAATTTGTAACGTCGGCAGGATTCGGGTTCAGGCTGCCCAAACCCCGATCGGACAAGGTGCCGATCAGGTCACGTTGACGATCAGCTTCAAATTGTGCCTCTTCCCGATCGAAGTCCTTGCTTTCTTCTGACTACCATGGAGCTGGGTCGACCTCTGCCAGCAAGGATGGGATTGGCTTGCCACAAGTGCTGGAAGGAGATGGACGTTCAGTTGTCCAGATGCGGTGGATGCCACCGCGTCAGTTATTGCGGTACAGGTGCGAAGTCGAGTGGCATTTGCCTTTAGCCGAACTGGATACTTATGACCCTCACATCGCAGAGTGCCAAAGCGTGCGTACTTCACTGAAAAGACTCCTTTCTCCTGATTTTTTTTACCAGGCGGATGGGAAATTCCACAAACCCATGTGCAAGGCTCTCAGCTCGCTCGAGAAAAATTCCGTTTTAGCGGCGACACTCGTTCCCTTACTTCCTAAGGAGCCAATCACCGACCTTGGCCAATTGGGTGAACGGACTGAGCACCAAATTGCTATCTGTCTTACTTCACTGCAGAGGTATCGGTCTTTCGGCGTTCTGCGCGGGCACTGATGTTTCAAAGACATCCGACCGCACTGGAGCATTCCTGGCTTGGCAGTGAACCCCGATGCATAGTCTGGTATCCGATTTCTACGCGCATTTCCTCTTGTTCTTATCGCTCTCCCTTTCTCTAGCACGCGCACGGCTATGGTGATCCGCATGGAGATTGCGATGAACGGCACGACGGCAGACGACGGCGGACAACATGAAGCATCTGACTCCCTGCCCGGACTGCATGCTCAGCTTTTGCTGTTCACCCGCGCACTGGGAGGCTGCACGCAGGCTTCATCAGGGACCATCTGAGGATTTGCGTGACGGACTTTCCCAATGCGAGATGAACAAGTACACGCGTGGACAGATCATGTTCGAAACCGCCATGACTTCGTGGCTTGATCAATACGGGCAGCTCGTTTGGATCCCAAAGCGCGTTAAATCGGGGTGGGTGTCTCTGAAGGGGTATCCTGGACAGGTGAGTTCAGTGACGAGATACGCAAGTCGTTTGGTATCCCTGCGCCACTCCCGATCACATTCTTGATCACTGCGGCCTCCGATACCCTATCCATGGCCATGACAATTTTATATGGACTTGAGGAGCTAAACGACGATAATGGCTGGACCCGGAAACATACGCTAACGGTGCACGTCCGTATTCTTTTCTCTCAAATGGTTTCGTTTCTGAACGTCAACAGATCCTCGGCGCTGACACAAGGGAACTCAGCTGCGCCGGAGTCTTTGAAGAAATTCTGCATCGCACCCCTGAAGTGAAGACACTGAAGGTGAGAGCAGGGCTTGCTCATGAAGACATCGACCGATCTGCCAATAGCTCGTCATGTGCGGTCCGGACGTACCTAGGCGCAACTCGCTTGACCATAAAATCTGCCCGTATGTTCTGTCTCGCTTCGTTGTTCTTTCACTGATTACCTTCCCAGTGCTTGCATGGTCCTCGGCCGTTCATATGTGATCGAATATGCTGCAGAGTCCGTCCTTGCGACCCTATTGCTCCTTGGGTTCACTCAGTGTATTTTGCAGCGCATACCACGACTTCGTGGAAAAACAAGGCAACAAGTTCGAGAACCCGATCTCTGTATTGGCTTCAATTCTGGGGCGGGCCAGCATACGAACTATACGTGGCCAACGACCTTCAAGCTTCTTGTAGAGCGTAAACTACCTAGTGTGTTCACGGTACGTTGGTCTGATAAGAACGATGCTGCTAACCCTATTCATTCACCGACAACGTGTGTCATAGGCGTACAATCGCGAAGAAGCGGAAGACGACGCGGCAATGCTGGGTGCAGCCGGTGCAAGGTTGCATCCCGCACTTCGACCTGGCCTAAATCCTGGGGAAGCATGAAGGGAGTTCCAACGGCGCACAGCGTTTACGGTTTCCAGGTAGAGAGCGGATGGTTGGCGGGTGCATTCAGGTGATCAACCCTTCCCAAAAATGCCGGGTTGTATTTTGCGCTTCAAATTCCATTCAGAAATCCGCAGAAATGTTCGGGCTCGTGTTATTTTAAACATTTCACTCGTAGTGAGATGTCATTGAAAGGAGGAGAGCGAGGGTGTGTACCACCGGATGCGTCGGCGGCGTCGCCATATCAAGCAACAGCAAATTCTGTTTCTCCGTGCACAGCACCCCCTTGTCCACCAGCCCCTTGGCGAGGCACTCGCGCACCTGCTTGAGCCGGAAGCCGATCTTGAGGACGTTCCAGGTTTCGCCTGTGAGATATAAAAAATCTGAGTGAGGATGAAGAGGAGATGGGAATCGTGTAGGGAAGATAAAGAAGGTCATGGGCAGAGTCGGCACACGACACGCGCCGCAGAGGGCCACGGCGTCGTGTCCAAGACCGTGGGCGCCGCAATTGAGTGGGAAGCAAGCGCCTACTCGTAACTGAATAGGCGGCAGTGCCAGCAGTACATCCTGGCCCACGAATAACGGCTTGCACGCCTAAACACAGCATACAACGCGACCCAACGCAGGGAGAATGAAAGCAAAGGAGCAATAAGAAGCGGATAACGGTGTATGTATGGAATTGACCGCAAGCGGAATTGAATCAAATGAAAGCGAAATGAAGCACGCACCACTGAGTGGATTGACCCAGGTACCGACACCCATCTTCTCGCCAGCGTCCTCCGTTCGCTGCATCATCTTTAGCGTCTTGTCGAGCAGCATCTCGCCCGTCTGCCGCATCAATATGACCGTGATTGGTCGGTCAGGTAGTGGTGAGTATTTCTTCAATGCCTCGTCAGTCCTTCTCTCGTATGAAATGAAGTGAGACTCACCCTCCCCGGATTCCGCACAAGCCCAATCCGCCTCCTCAGCGCCAGCTAAATCAAGATACACCCCCGCAGCGCATAGCCGATATTAACGTTCCAAAAACTGAGATACCCCTGTTTATCCCGAGCAAGATCTCCTCCATGAGTATCAATCTGGGTAGCTTGCCTCCCACGCGTGCATCTTCACCCGCTTCGAGAGGGAGGTTGCGCGGGTCGTACGCAACGCACGTGCCGCCCGCAAAGGCACTCCCTGCGTGTCCTGGGTCGCCATTTTCTGCGGGGGATGGAGGCGCTGGCAAGGAAGCCAGGAGGGCGGCAGATGAAGGGCGGTCGTTGTCGTTGGGAGCTGAGGATGTTGCTGCTAGGGCGCGGCGGCGGGACAGGCCTGTGGACGCCTCAGTATCGTGTCCAACTCCTCGTTCGATATGAGGGGCACTTGAATTCGGCGGGGTTGCTCGCCGAAGTTTCCCTCAGCTCTGATTTCGGTGGACTCGGACCCTGGTGAAAGTAGCCCGGAGGATGAAATCAGGCTGCCTTCTCAGTGACTGTCTTGTACGCTGCAGCAGTCCCATAGAATCTGAGAAGACCACGAGCTGATTCCGGCATGCTTACCTATTTTCCAACCAGGCTTGGCGGGGTCCCCTTATAAATAAAATCGAAAATGGGTGCACACTTAGATCTTGGTGAGAAAATGATAGTCCATCTATAAAATTTGGGTGTGCTCCAACTGTTAACCTCCCTCCCCCCCACTAGCCTGTGGTCCTGATCAAAACATCCATAGCAAGTCAACAGTTGGGAGCACACCCAAAGTTTATAGACAGAATATCATTTTCTCACCAAGATCCATGTGTGCAGCTGTGTTCAATTTTTTTTATTTGGGCGCCCCCCCCCAGCCTGGTTGGAAAATAGGTAACAATGAAGGTGTGCATGCTATGATAAAAACTACTTTTTCGCCCTGATCTGCAACTCATTATCACAGCTCATGGATGTTG
>JARKIC010002048.1:0-80364 GCA_029378375.1 Mycena olivaceomarginata
TGACATACTGCCTGCTCTGCAACACATGCGGAGTCTACCTGCGGCAGCGCAATAGTCGAGGCTTAACTAGCGGCGTTCAACGTGCCAGCAAAAAGCACAGATATTCGGATCGGTACGGCCTGGTAAGGCCATATCGGGCTGGTTCAGAGCGTTTTTCCGAGAACAGAGGCCTCTTGAGCATCTCGGGCTGCCACCCCACAGTGTCAGAATCTCATACACACAGTCCCCGCACGGCTTCTGACTCTCCATGGGAAATAACTCGTGACAGAAGACGCGTACGAGATATGGATTATTTCATCGTCCTTCAATCTCGCAAGCCCTTGTGATTTTGGCACAAGCACAAGGATATAATCCAACGCATACATGAATGTTATCCACCATACCGGAATATTCAAACCAAATGGTAGATGGTCAACGGCAAAGTAATGACCATGAAGGCCATCAGGGCAGAATATGAGGTTGTGAGCGAGGAGCTCGGTTTGTCGGTTGGCACTGGCGCTGAGCTGCCTGTACCAGTGGAGGGGGTGCCGGTGGTGGCTGACGCCGCTGAGTCATATTTTCCAGTGGCCATGCCTATATCGAGAACCAGGCTTCGAAAGGACGACTCGGTGTCGAGGACAGTTTTACCATCCCCCACAATGGTGCAAAAAGCGATCGCACCCCGAATACCGCATTCCACGTCCATTGTTTCGGTTTCACTTGGATCGACATTAGTCTCTCTAGACAGACACTATATATTACCTTAACTCGTACCTCGTTGATATATACTGTAGTATTATGTTCAATTCGTAAGGCCATTTTGGACTTTTTCGGTGTGACGACCGGAACCTTTCGTAACCGAGCCCGTTTAGGCAATTTGATCCGCCGGCAACGCTCGGCTACGCTCAGCTAGCTCGGCTAAGGCCAAAATTTGCTCTGTGATGCAGTGACTTATGAAACTTTTCGTAGGTTTTTGGCCGTGTGACGCGTGACTAGCGCTCCTTCGAAGTGTAATTTTTTTTACAACAGTAGTCTGTTTGGTTACTGCGCTTGTTACCCGGTACCTTGCGCTATCAAAAATGATGTGATCTGATACGAGATGCACAACCAAACAACACATTAAGCCTTGCACAGATCCACGCGTTTCGACACGTCATTCGACCGTCTGAGCCTCGCATATACTGCCGCTGTCCATGGATCCACCTCCTCTCAATACCCAGCTATTCTATGGCACTCCTACCCTCGCAGATGGCCCCGACCCAATCCGACCGCCCACAGGCCACAACTATGTAGAAATTGTGAGGCTGCAGAGTTCTTGGTTAAGAAGTCGCAGAACACGTTGATCCAAGCCGGTGGGAGTTTTACTTAGACTAAGGAATTGAGTAAAGCTCCGTCGTTGACGAGAATGTCTAAACTATTCGGGAATACACACTATTTATACTACTGGAGAACTGTCCGGATCCGGGAATCTGACTACAACTAACTACGGGATCACTACGGAATGAGCTACGGCTGCGGCAAGGAACTACGCGCTGCCTCTACCGCTGCGCCGCCGTCTGCGGAGCTGCGGCAAAGGTATCTTCGGCACTGAGCCCGAGCCGCAACCCTTACAGAAATGATGGAGATGATTTCATCCATCTTTTATCCCCTAATCCCAGGAGCTGCCGCCAGTGAGTGGTACCTTTCTTTCTGTCCTGATTTGGAAAACTAACCTCATTGTGCTAAATTCAGTGGAAGTAACCCCGTCCTGTCCTGAATTTGTGATTGTGTGGGACAATATCAATACCTGTATGCGTGCAGACCCCTCTGGAGAAGACACTCCCCGTAGCCAAAGCTCTACCTCCGAAATCAATGAAGGACTGCTGGATTTGTTGGCAGAAGATGCACTGCATTCAGGCCCCTAGGCGACAGAGGGTGTGTCCGCCACGCCGCGGCCGAGCGCGGCAGACTTGAGCGCGACGTGGTCCGCCACGGGTGGCCTCCCTAGGTCTACCTGATGTGCAATCACCAGGCACGCAGTTAGGGCGCTCAGAGCTGCAGGTCGTCGACGGAAGCAGGCTCCAGATCAACTCCAGATCCTTCGCGCCATCTTTGCCGACCGTGTTATCATAATTATGTCACTGTCACTCGATACGGCCGATATCGCCGACGTGGCTAGTCCTATAGCAATCACGGTCCGATTGTTGGGCGGCTGCTTGATTACGCAATCAGGTGGCTGTGCCTCAAGACGCGTCTTCCGCTCTCTCTCATTTCTTGCCTCCCAGCACCGCTTCGACGGTTTTATCGATTCTCAATGGCAGAATCCGTTACCTGGAGGTCGCCTGACGGAGAAAACTCACTCAAATCTATCGTCGCTTCGAAAATTCCATCCTGGAAGAATGGTCTCCACGAACAGCAGGCTCAGCCGATTCTTCACATCCTGACGGTCTGGACATCTTCCTGTGTACTGCAACTGGCAGAGGAAAGTCAGCATTGTTCACCGTTCCCATTCTCTGTCACCTGGCTGTAAGCGAAGCACCTCAACAATTTCCGAAATTCTCTGGAATCAGATGGCAGCCGGTAGGGATAGTAATCACTCCAACGAAGGGCCTAGCCCGGAACATCGTGCGCAATACACTTATTTACGTTTTTGCCTCATTCTTACCATTCTCCAGGTCAATACATTGGCAGGACACGGACTTAATGCACTCGTTACGACCGAGAGACGATTGTACGGGCAGCATGCGAGCGCCGAGATCTGGTTCATGAAGTCACCTCGTGTCGCTTCCACATAGTCTGTGTGGACCCAGAGCATCTCATTTCCTCTTCCTGGTATAAAATCCTCCACTCTCGAGAATTCCGGCACAATCTCATCTTCACGGCCGTCGAGGAAGTGCATCTCGTACGCGAATGGGTTACCTTTCGACGGGCATATGCCTGCATCGGACAAATTCTGTGTGGTTGCCTACCCCCTGACGTATCTGTCTTCGGCCTGTCTGCTACGCTCGAGCCCGGCAATCCAACTTCAGAAGTGTGCAAATTCCTCGGGTTTCACGACTTCAAAATGTTCCGATATTCCAACGAGCGCTCCGACATCCAATTTATTCTCGAGCCGCTTCAGCACGCCATCACGAGTCGCTCATACCCTCAACTGCTTCCGTATCTTAATGCCCGTCGCAAGGTGGTCATCTACGTACCGTCGATGGAGATCAGCACGCGTCTCTACATTATCTCATCCGTCTTGACACCACCGGCCTTCCAGGTCGTCGCTTTCGCCAATAAACGCGCTCTGCGACCCCGACTTCAACAGCGAAACTTTGAGCCTCATGGAATCAGATCCACAGCTCCAAGTGATCATTGCAACTGTCGCTCTGGCCAACGGTGTCCATAGCTCGAAGATTGATGACAGTCTCTCGCTTGGATGCCGAGCACCCTTTCTCAGACGGAACAACAGGCTGGTCGCGCCTCGCGGCCTCCAGAGGCGACGGGAAGGGCTGTGATTTTTGTGCAGAAGAGTGATGTTACGAAGGCGAGAAAATTCATAACGTGTACGTGGCTTGTTTCCTCTTGTTTCTGCTCATTTCCGCTCGTTCCACTCGTTTCGATGGCTAAGTAAAGCTCTTGGAACAGCTATTTCAGCACCGCTTCCGCAACAATTGCAGCCGCAGAAAAAACGAACCAAAAAGGCACCCGAGGACATGGATCCCGCCAAAGCTGAGCTGTTAGTCGAGGAAATATGCCTCAATGCCGCCAGAAACCGCCGATGGCAGAACGTTCCGCTCGACGAGACGGATCTGGACTGTATCTCCGCAAAACGACCGCTGCCATGTTCACTGTGCGCCAAACGGGCGAATGTTTCGATAATGTTCCCCCCACGCGACCTTTCCTTTCCTCTATTTCTCATAGCATCGCCCGCTTCGAAACGAAAGCCCATTTCCAGGGCGACGAAGCTAAAGAAAAGGAGCGACCCATCGTTGAAACAGGTCTTTCAGCATTCGGGATGCAAGTATTCGAGGCCGAAATGTTCAACAACTCGCATCAGCATCGTGTTAAGTCGTGGTTTTTTCCTCCTTCGTTGCAGGACAAACTCGCGGACTCCATTCTACACTTGGCTACTCCAAACGATCTTGACGTCCTGCTAAAACAAGAGGATTGGTATTTCCACACGCACGCTTACCAAGCTAACCTATGGGACACAATTAAAAGCCTCCAAGTTACAGTTATCGTGCTCGCGCTCAGTCAGGAAAGAAGGGCGGTCGAGCAAGAGGAACGGCTGCAGATTCTGACTCAGGTGAAGTCTGCAAAGCGGACATCCATTCTGCATTCTACTGTGCTCATAATACTCATCCAGCGCCATCTGTTTCTACTTCCGAACCCCGTACAACAATTGCGGCTGCTTCCACTTCCGAATCCCGTTCGACAGCCGCAGCTGCACTTCCGGCTACAAGTCGTTCAAACTCTCGGCAAAAGCGTCAACTCGAAGATGTCACAAACGAACGCGTGGTGAAGGCACGAATGACTGATACGAGAACAGTCAAACAATTACAGGCTGAGCTTGGCCCTGTGCACACGAGCTACAGACGTCCAAGAAATGATTCATTGGTGTAGTACTACTCGTCCGCAGCTAGGTCATTTTCCATTGCCCATCTGTCCACGTCTACGTCCGGATCAGCAGAGTACTCATCATCCTCCACATCCTCAGCCTCGCTACCATCACCGTCGCTGTCGCGGCTATCATTATCCATGTGGAACTCCCAGCCGGCCCCACCAATTGTGCGCCCCTCTTCCTCCTCCTCATATTCTGGATTATCTGACTCATTGTGATCAGACTTTGCACCACCGGTTTGCACGCTGTCCGAATCTCCGTCGTCGCTATCATTATCGCTGTCCAAAATGTTGGATTCTTCATTGGAAGGATTGGGAAGGGGTGGATGGTCGGAAGGAGGGTGTCCGCGGCGATGCCGGCATACCGTGGCCATAACCTCCGCACGTTCTGTCGAGGTTCTCAATAATTCCGCTAGTTTTCCTTTTTCCAGCGTCGTGTAGCCGGCATCAATAACGTCTTTGGATGCGTGCTCCATTTTTCGTCCTGCTCGGAAGTAATGTACCTGCTCTGCGGTACATATCCATCAACATGCGAAGTTCGTTGATGACGGAAGGAGACGTGTGAGTTTTACGATGACCCTTGAGCCCGAATGCTTCCTGCATCTCCTCCTTCAGACGCTGGAAAAAGTCGACATTGGGTGAGATTGTGTCGCGCGAAAAAAAGGGTCATCGAACGAGCCACCGTGCTTCGGCACCATGTCTTCATGAAATCTATTGTGCCACTCCTGCAGCTGATCATCGGGAACACATTTCCCCAGCTCCTCGTCAGACTGACCAACCAGTTGTTCCAAATGGCGTCCTTGAGCTCCTTCGTTGCTTCGAACTTGAATAAACAGTAAACATCAAGAAGAATGCTTGTATAGTTTTGCTTCGAGGCACCGGCAAAGAAAAAAACTAAAAGCTACACAAAATGTGAGCACATCTTCATTTTCAAGCACTGATAATTCATTACCTTCAACACTTCACAAACTCGACCAATATCACCGTCAGAAATCGCATCTGAGAGCTCGGTATAGAGTATGATATCTCGGCGGAATGCAATAAGTGTTTGCAAGTACTTGATCGCCCGTAAATTCGTCGTTGGCGTCTGATGAATCGGTTGCTTGAACAGGTAGAGCTGTTTGAAACTTGTAACGCTCAGACATTTGTTTAAAACGAGTTGAAGAAAGCGCTGTTTCAAAGGCTGTGTCGGATGCATAGCGGTGAACAAGGGCATCTGCCTCCGAGATCAAATTGTCGAGTGTAGGTAATTTATCTTGTGAGGCGAGGCACTCGAAATGGGTGAACAGACCCTGGTGCTGAGTCAGGTGCAGATCCCAGAGGTCAAGCACCTGCGCGGAGAATATGGTTTTCATGGTGCGGGTTGTGGCATAATAATCACAACTGCTGGGCTTTGAAGGTGGTGTGCAAGGAGACAAGAGAGGCCGCACGGGAGAGAGAGGAAGGATCTGTGGTTGGCTTTCGGTCCGGAAGTGAGTTTCCGCAGGACGCGTTTATCATGTGCAGCATCTGAACATGACAGAGTCCTGGCGTCCACAGGCGGATTTTTCGAATGATTCGTATTCGTTTCAGACCTCACTCCTTGGGGGAGCAGATGGCGCATGACGGCGATTTCAGAGAAAGACAACCCTCCATCGCCGGGCATTCCCAAATTAACACTCTCGCCGCGGAGGACGTTCTCTGGTGATATACCCCATCTGACCTGTCAAAATCTTTCTCCGCCTACTTTCCTACTCGATTTCTCCATCTCCAGCATGAGAGTTTGATGATGAGGGGAACTCTGCGCGTCTGTTCGGCCTGGCATCGATGAATTGCTTACGGGTTGCGATCTGAAACGTCGCATGATAAGAGGGAGGTATTCGTTCATAGCTGGTACACGAGTGCCCGATGTAATGGCAAAGGTCTCGAACAAAGTGAAGAGAGGCAGTGCGATGGAGGTGTTGAAAATTCCGTCTTCGAGCAGGGTATTGACGGTGAGTTTCGCGCGCGCGTTAAGAATGACACGGTCTTGGTAGGCATCGAGATCAAATGCGCCAGGGGCACAGTCATCAAGGAGGAGCGCCGTACAGCCGGTGCCTGTTACAAGCTGGGATTGCTTGCCAAGTCCAGCCTCGCGGACGACATTGTGCTGCTGAATATTGTCGAGTATCTTCCGGGCCGCCACTCTCCGTTCAGCCAACGCTTCAGCCGTCTGCGCCTGAAGCGTGGCTTTCCGCTCGTTTCCCATCATTACAAGTGCTCGACGAACGGTTGTGTCGTCGACGGAGAGGCCGAGTGTACAAAACATACGCTTTACGTCGCTGCTGGCTTTTGTAGCAAAAAGATAGGCGCTGTAGAAGGTGAGGTCGGTCGCTGGGTGGACCAGAGAGGGCTAGGTCGTGCTGGCAGAGGTGGGGTAGATGAGGAGCAAATGTGCGATGATCCTGGAACAAGAATCTGACTAGATGTAGAGTAGAATATAAGATGAATGGAACAGGAAACTTAGCTCAGGAATATAGTCGACAGGCACGAAGATAATCAAAAGAGTGGGTGGCATTGTGGTGGTAGGAAGCAAGGAGAGGTCCCCTAACTGTACAAACAGATAGGAATAAAGTGTCCGATCGTAACAACTAATAAAGTGTCCATGAGGGAATCCTCAGCTAATGCACATCCTCCGTCATTCTAACCATCCGGGAGCTACGCAAAGACGGAATAGGGAGAGCATGCTGCCCCCACAGCATTGACAAGTGGGTGCCCATGCCACTGTCGGCTCGATCCCCGGCGTAGTCCGAGAAGGCCGACGACTCGGGTCTGGCACGTCGCGTTGGCAGTACATAGTGAGAATAAATAAAGAGTCTGTGATGCAAGAGAGATATAAGTAAATGATAGGGAGAGAAGTCCGATAGCTCAATAACAGATGATTCTTGCATGGTCGAGTAATTGATCTTGAAGTCGGAATTGTATCGGCTTGACAGTGGAATGAGGTCAAAGACACTCGCGCAGCTGTGTAATGAGTCTGGGGAGTATGAAGGGAGGAAAATAGTGAGTATGAGAGTAAATCGTTGAAAGACACAAGGAAGTGAGTGAGATAAAATAATTAGCGACTGGTTGGATATTTCTGCATGATGGGCATAAAACCGTGTGATGGGGAGAGGCGACGAGGGAGCCGAGCGAACCCTTCCACAGCGCCGGTGGAAGTGCGAAGGATGCATTGCAGAGCGATCCTGGTCATCGGCCACGAGCTAAGGGCGGGCAACCTGGATCTAAATAATTAGATTAGCAAAAAATTTCAATGGCAACAATGATTACTAAATACCTGAGGATGGGGCCGACGAGTACGCACCACAATACTTCCATCCTTCCTTGTAGCAGCCATGCACTCCGTGAGATACCATGCCAACGGTGCTCGAGCTCGTAAGATGGGTGGCTGAGCGTCTCATCGAGAACTGGAACACATCGTCTTGTTGTGATGACGGCACGTCGCTTTCGGCCATACGATCACTCACGGATGATTGAAGGAAGACTCGGAAATCGGGATGGTCAGGGTCCTCATAACCCAATTTCCCGACTTCCAGCGCACACCGCTTTCCAACAAGCGCGCCGCCCACCCAGACAGCCCCGGGCGAGCATAGTGGAACGATTTGGGATCCCGTTCCCCGTCAAACATATGGTCGAGCTCGTCGTCGTGCATCGACCCTTTGTATGGAACACTGTACCGATTCCTGTAGATCGCCTCAACGAGGTGCACAGGCCGAAAGCTGGTGCGCCCAGATAGCCACGAAGAGACAATTCGTTTGTGGTGCTCTGAGCGCGGGTCGGGATCGTCACGGGGAATGTTTTCTATAAACGCTTCCAGAAAGCTGCCGAACGAACGAAAATTGTCGTCAATACAGCGAAGAACGGCGTCAACGTGTTGATATTTTGTGAGGTAAATTTTCTTCTGAGTCAAGACGTTCAAACTTGCTAACTCATTGGTGAGGAGCAGCAGATCAGGAGAGCCGGCAGCGTCGGGTGGATTGAGTGAAATATAGGAGGTCAATGGAGAAAGAGAGAGGTGGGATACTAAGGGGGAGAGAGTAGTCGAGTCACTGCGAGGGGATGGGCTGCCTAATGCAGGCGAATGCGGGGACTGGGACGCAGGAAGACGATAACTCGCAGCATTCAGCGGCACGGAGGGAAGTTGTGGGAGTGGGAGCGGTGTCCAATCTCTCCGTTGTCTAGAGGTACGTGGTCGAATAGAGTTACTTGGAGTCGAATTTGGAGCTTCGTTCGGGGCTGACATTGCAAGAAAAACGATGTGGCGATGGAGCTGATTTTATTGGCAGTACGCACGAAATCACAGAAAAACCGGGGTGCCGACACACAGTCAAGCGCGTCAATAGCGGGGCACAAAGCCCAGCTCCCAATTCCGACGTTGAAGGAAGAGAAACGAGCGAAAGCGGAGGGTAAACGACGTGTCGCAAGCTGGTAGAGAATAATAAGCGCGCAACACAGCCACCAGATTGCGTAATCAGGCAGTCGCCCAACAATCGGACCGTGATTGCTAACAGACCCTATATTGATACTTACTTGTTCGTCATCAATATAGGGTATCTGTTACAGAGACTACGACGTGGCCTGCTCATGAGCAATTTTTTGCTCCGAGTACCCTATGTTGACGTACCTTCTGACACTGTGCTGAGCTGCATGAGAGGCCGTTGAGCGGCCGTTTGTGCCCATTGGCCAAAGGCACCGTTTCTGTGAGCAGCTTCAAAATCAGTGTTACGCCCAAATCAATCGGTTGGTAAGACAACTCTGAGAAATATTCCCATGCGCTCCAAGGTCATCACGGTGGTATTTCTCTACTGCTGGCCAGGCAGCCCGAATGACGGAGATAAGGGACGACGACGGCGCCGTGGTCGGAAGAGGAGGTAGGCTAGGGCAGCGGGGGTTGGCCGCCCCCGCCGCGACCGATGGCGGCAGCACGCGGCAGACCCTTCCCGGCAGACCCTGTCGCGTAAGGTAGGCACAGCGCGTCCGATGGTGGCCAAGCTCGGCAGCCTCTGCCGATCAGGGGCCTGAATGCAGTGATGGAGCAGATGTGTCTGATGCAGGCAGCGAGTGAAAGAATACCCTTTTCGGCCGGAAAATGCGCTCTATAATATAACTTAGTCATTTGACGCGTTATAATCCAACTTGCGGCCCTCAGAGCGCGAGCTACGCGTCGTGTAATTAGGCCATATCGCGTTGTCGTGAATGCACGTGGTGTCTCAAAAAGGAAGCTTATATAATAACGCAAGGTAACGGGTAGATCAACAGACTAGATCGACATGTATATAAGTGGCGGAGAAGTACTCGGAGCCCGCAACCATAGTGCCTGGTGGAATGTTCAGTGGAGAGTGAAACTTGACGGGGTGAACACTCGGCATACCGCGCTCTGTCGTTGATGCGTCCGACGCTGTGTAAAATACGCCCGTTCATGTGTCCATTCCTTTCATCCGTCTTCATCTGTCTCTTCTCGCCTCCCCCTCAATCGTGCACAACCTTTCCTCCTTTACTTCTTCATCCTGCGGCGCGCCGCAGCATGCCAGTGGTATTCAAAGAAACAAGCCCATCCCCACCGCACCGACTATCCCCGCGAGCGAGACACCCAGTGTGTTCCTAGATTACATCGCACGGACCCCTTAGCAACCCCCGTTACTCGTCAATTCAATTGTTGTCCCTGCACACCTACAACTTCACTCATAGGCACGCTAGCGAGATTGTGAAACAAAGAATATGAAGATTATGAAAGGGGGCAGACGCCGATAGACAAAAGGCAAGGGAGAGAGATAAGGCATAGCACGAGTGCGGGTCAACCCGCGAGTTTCACGAGTAGACCCGTGGGAATACTCGTGGGAAACCCGTCCTGCGGGTTTGGGTACCCGTTGCCACAGGTAGACAAGGATCCGGGTTTCAATTTTCTGTCTTGACATACCCGTACAGGAGGAGGAGGAACTTGGCTCATGTGTTTCATTTTATATGTTTAAGAGGGCAAATTACATATGGACTGGGTGATTCAGAGTGGCCATGGGCTCGAGTTTGCGTCAAGTTTGCGTTACTAACAGCATTCCATAGCTTGCTAGGCTTTCTCGAAATGTATTCTCATTGAATAGGAACACACGATTACCCCGGGGGGATGGGTGAAGCGGTATAGAGGCGTGGGGAATGGACCATTGCAAGTGAGTGTGCGAGTCGCTCCCTCCTTCTCCTCCGTTGCACTTCTTCGCCCTCGACACCGTCCCAACGCGTCGCCTGCCTCTCACGGCACCGGCACCGCGGGTGGATCAAATTCGACTCTCGTTACCCTGATTAACGAATGTGTCACGTTTTTTACTCGGCCTTTGCTCTCTTCCCTTTGGGTTCCTCAGCCTCATTCCGTTGCAGTCCTCCTTGCGTTGAGAGGCTCGCCAGTGCAAGGCTCGCTTGCCTTTATCCATCGTTGCAAATCAGTGGTGACGATTCTTCGATCATTCACTTAGCATGTGGAGGCATACGACTCACATAACCCGAGTATTGAAAGGTTCGGGCGCGGTATAGTAACACGTTTGCCAACGGACCGACATAGAAATATCTCCTGAGGATGCCTCAAGACCCATCTTTTCAACTGGGTGGTATAGTCTGTAAAAGGGTCCCAAATTGATTGCGTGCGCGAAAGATTTCATCGTCGCGTACACAAAACCTAAATCGAACAACGCATGCATGGAAGATTCAGCTGGTGCCCACGGGTTGATGGGGACATAATTCCGCAAGTGTCAGTCCACGAGCATAATACCATTAATGTTGGACATCATGGATTCAAATAGCCAAGAGACGGAGCCCAAAAAGTCTCCAGAGATCAAAAGTGTCATGATACACCGTGAATCCTTGCGGCAGCTCCATATGGAAAGATTCGTGCGACTCCCCGGTTCCAACGTCGATTTCGAATCGTGGATGACTGTGAAAGTAGCCTATGTCCAATTGATTAGAAGACGTCAGAGCCCGTGATATAGCCTTCGTCCATAAAAGCTGTTTGCCTTTGCCATTCCACAACTCAATGGCCTCTTTCAACCTTTTAACGAGCACATACTGGCCTCTCGGCAGCAAATCAACGCTAAGAAAAGGCTCCGGATGGGTAATTTCGTCCGCCAGAGCGGGGGAAGTATCCGGCAGTGACCATGTCGCAGGCCCAGTTACCGTCCTTTTAACAAACGCGATAAGCTCCTCAACCGAGTGCTCGTCGAGAGACCGAGCTCGCGGGAACTCGACGAGGAAAATTGCAACCAGGTCTTCAACGAGAAAAATCCAGAGCTGCTTGGTCATGGTCAACTGGCGGAGGGTTCTGTTGACCGAGCACCGGAAATCATTGAGATACGGCAAAAATTATGAGCATGGCAGAGGTACGTACCTGTCCCATCGACTAAGGGAGTCCAATCATTTAGTGAGGATGAGTGTTTAGCACGTTCGCGGGAAGAACCATCACAATGATACATCCGCTGTGCTGTGCCACCCGCCTCGATTGCAACAGCGCTAAATCAGTTGTGTCTTTTGGCCGGGACGGAAAGTTTCAAAGAGCTAGACTCGCAATTGGGCGGTGGTCTCCCACGTAACACGCCCGCCTCCGTGATCCGTGTTGGTCCAACATCAAAACCACGGCAGGATCTAGTCTCCCATAGGCAGACACTTCAACAACTTTGAGCTCGTACCTCGCTTGTTGAAGTCTGCTGTTTACCACGGGGGTTGGATCGCAGTAAAAGCTTATTATGTAATTTTAGGTAATCAGATTCCGATTTTCTTCCTGCTGCATGGGAAACACCAATTTTGACGAGAATTTTTGGGGATGATGTCTTCTGCTGTGGTTCAAACATTGTACTGCTTCAGAGTTTTTAAATATGAGGTCTAATGCACTCACTAGAACAAGCCGTTTTGGCTTGCGAGTGCCACGTGATTGATGGATTGAATTTCGGCCGAGACGCAAAATGAGTTAAGACTTGCCCAAAAAAATCGGAGAAAAATAAGAGAGTGTCTAGTACCCGAGGAAACGTCCCTGGATGCAGAACAGCCCATACTTATACGGCCCACACGGAGGAACTACAAAAATGATGGAAAGTGCAGCCATCAATTATGTAATAAGGTTTTACTACGATCCGAGGCCCGCGGTAAACAACAGACTAGGCAGGATCCGTGATGTCGGACCTCACTCGTTGTCACCATGGTAACCCGGATCAAGGTGATGCGGCCATTCAAAATGACTCGCTGCAGATTATAAGTAGAAGAGAGCTCGGTTCCGTGTTCACCTTAACCTACACTATGGGTCGCGTCGCCCACCGAAAGCCTCCCGCGCCAACGCCGACGTATGCCATCTACGTGTCTCCTTGTTCTTAAATGCTGACACACCGCAGTGGTGTCGACTGGTCCACATGTGCTTCCGCTGTACGAGAGTACGATAGCAGTATTGTGGAAGCATGGAGGAGAGACATGGATAACAGCATTACATTTGTGAGCCCGCCTGAAATTTGCATGGCTTTGCTCTTGATTACCGCACGCTTTTGAAGGCCGCCCTTTTCTGCGTCGTTGTCGCCGCCTTCCTGAGCGAATCTTACAAATGGCCCCAGGATCCTGCATTCAATAAAACCGCAGGGACTATCATCAACGCCGCATTCTTCTCAAGCCTGATCATCTCGTTGAACGCGGTTGTGATGGCTACTCTCGTGAAGCAGTGGCTCGCTGAATACACCTGGGCTCTCGAGTCTCGTAGCGGCTCGTCGCAGGAAATATTGGCCCTGCGACAAGTTCGTTTTAACGGCTTGAACAAGTGGAAACTCCCCCAAATCATCGACTATCTTCCTCTCCAAATCATTTTCGCTGTATTTCTCTTCTTCGCCGGTGTAGCATACCTTGCTTGGACGCTCGACGCCGTAGTGGGAGTGGTTGTTTCCGTTCTCGTTGGCGCGTCGGGGATGTTCTTCATCACCACCAGTATCCTCCCCACATTCTATCCAGAGTCTTTCTCGCGCTCACCCCAAGCTTGGCTCGTCCACCACGCGCGAATCAGCATTCAGAACACCACCTCGAGTTCGAGTAGTCGCAAAGAAATTAGCGACTGGTCCCAGATACTCATGGAACACGTCAAAGCGGTGGATTCTCATCCCGAAATTGACGCCCTTTACTGGATTCACAGCGTACTCGCTTCCTGGGATCCCAAACTCCTCCCGTCTATCTGGAACTGTGCCGTTTCGCTCGACTCCCAATCCCTGGCCGCCAACGCTGTCTGCACCCTTTACAGACACACCGCATCGCACACTGTCGGTGAAAAGAACCTGTTTACCGTTAAGCAGGCCGAGGCGTTTTGTAAAGATATACCCCAGGGCGAGATGCTTCTCACGAGCGGGCACAAGGCGCTACTGAAGGCATTCCCATCCCGAGTTCGACCTGCTGCCTTTGCGCCTGCTATTCCGCACGCCCTTGTGGATTACGCGCTGTTCCTCGCATCCACTGTAGAGCGAGTTCCATACGCTAACGACGATGTCAAAGGCGACGAGCTTTTGAATGAATTGCTCTGTCTCCTAGGACTCTTCGATCCCCAAATCACTCCTCTGGCATTCCTGGTGCCCTCAGAGCGACGAGCTTTTAATGAGAGGATTCTTGGTTTGCTGTCCCATGCCTTCGAAGAATCTACACACTGGATTGACTACCTCGAAGGGGATGAAGGTGTTCAAGTTCTATAACAGCTATTTATTCGTACTCACCCCGGTTTATTTCAGGTGTCCTTCTGTTCCAAACCACTCTCAGTGGCTGTTCAGATCTCGATTCAGAAGCGTTTCCCTTCCTATCCGCGCTCTCAGTTTTGTTCTATGCCAGTCAGTATCTCGACCAGTTCAATGACGACATATGTCGTCTACTGAAAGATATGCGGAACTCTCTATCAAAAGGCCTGGACCTCGCCCCGGAATCGATGTACCAGAAGCTAAGAATATGGACTCAAATGCTGGAGCGGCATGCCCGTGCCTCCGCGTCGCCATTTGATGAGGACGGTCCAGTACGACGGGAGTTACACGCACTTCTAGAGCAGATGGATGCAGCGCTGGCGTTTGAACCAGATTACAACTCGGAGACGCGAAGAAGTCTCTTCGCGATGGTCATGGCTTGGGGGACGCCTTCGGTAGGGCCTAAACTCTGTCTCTCCAATGGCGGCTGGCCCTCATATATGTTTCTTCATTTCAGACGATCACCAAGTTCACGATCGCGAAGGTTGACGCTTTGATCAACAAAGGCGAGTCATTCCCGGAGGTCAACGCGCGGTATTGGTCCTTCAGCATCAACGACGACGCAGAATCCGGCGTCACGGATGTACTCCTCGATGCTACGGCGGGCAAGGGTAAGACGACGCGCGAGGAGGACCGCGTTCTAATCGCATTGTGCTTCATGATGAAAGAGTCGTACAAATCCGAACGCAGTCTACCCTCTGACATATCGACTCTGCGGCATCTCATCAAACGCATATCCATGACGGAGTCTCCGCGTGTCGTGGAGGCATTCGTTCTCGCTGTACGTAGCCTTACTCAAAAGGAGTATGCCCCTCAGGGGGACACTCGCTCATCGTCGTACAACTGTATCGCCGTACCCGATAGTTTGCGAGGTCAACGTGAGTGCTGTATCCTTTTCATCATACTTTCCCAGTTTGACGCAGATCAGTCGTGGCATGCATGGAGGAGCTGTTTGGTCTGGCGCAACATCTCTCATCCAACGTCTTACTCGGAATATATGTGCTGCGGCTGTCTGCGCTAATATCCCGTGCGCATAGGATTCCTCCTCGGCTGGCATCTACAGCAGTACCAAACGAAGACGAGCGGACTTGTTATTTGGTTGAGTTGGATAAGGCGGTGCGGGAATACGCCTCATCTCGTACAGAGGGGGTGGATGATATGTTTTCGCTCGAGGTGTTGGCGGTGTTTCAAGGAGATCGAAGCTGGAGGTGTGTCAATGGCGCAAAAGAGAGTGATTCAGAGGGCTCGGGCGTATGTTCAGGCTGGATAGGTGAGCCCGCGGTAAATGCGTTGGCTCTTTCTCTGTAGCATTATTGGAAAAAAAAAAAAAAAAAACCCACATCGCAGTAGACTCTGCAGCTTTAATGCCAGGTTTGGTTTGGGTTTCAAGTTAGCTTTCGCCCTGCCCACATCACTGTGCACTTTCTGACACGAATACCGCTCGAAGCATCCGATCACGTCATCGGATTTCTCAATAAAAACCACACTCGTCTCACGCGGCAAATAATACAGGTACATCAGTCACTCAATCATTCAAAAAAACGCGATAGCTCGAATCATGAAAGTGTTCGTCAGCGGAGAGTAATGTCCTCCTCGCGGCTCGCCATACCTTTGCCGCTCGCCACTCCTCCCCTGTTTATTCGTGGATCTTGCTGGCATTTGGTTGGATATCACTGGCGCTTCCCGCGCGGTGACTAACAGAGCAAGTCAGCGAAACAATTTCCACCAAGTAGAAGAGGAGTGAAAGAGTGGACCCACCGCGTCCCGCTCTGGTCGGCGTCGCGTAGCTGGAGGTACCCCTTCATCGTGCCCGGGCTGCTCGTCGACTGTTATTGTAAGTCCAAAGCAAAAATGGCAAGCATATCAGTAACCGTAAATGAAGCAAAGGAAAGAGTGAAAAGAGAGGAGAATGTACCTTGCGCTCTACCGGGAGTGCACACTGGGGGCAAGGACCGAGGCATGCGACAGCTGCAGCATTACATGCATGTGCGTTGCAGTTAACAATCTATGAAATAAAAGAGGTGTGACAATTGGACAATCATCCTTTACTGGACAAAGGAGGGACAAAGGGCAGACAAAGGGCAGGAGAGGTTTCCCAGGTGCAGGGAATCCTGTCCTGCCCTTTGTCTATTCTTTGTCCCTCCTTTGTCTGGTAAAGGACGATTGTAGAACTGTGACACGGGCTTTGTTTGGCCTGTGACTAGTTGCAGAGCACATGCGTGTAATGCACTCGTGCTCCGCATGCGTTGATCTTTGCCCCCAGTGGCACCAACCAGCACGCCGGCCAGGATGAGGGCAGATACGGCGATGGAGGGGAGGTACTTCATGGCTGGGAAGTGGGGTACTGGGGAGCGCCGAAGGGACTTGGGCAGCTTTATATGACACGTCCGAGTTGGCCCGAGATACGTTGCGAGTAGAATGTCAGCGAATGAAGGGACTTCACCAGGTTCTCCGGGCAGGTTAAATAGCGAACAAGCAGCCATTGTCATTCTGATCTTTCCCTAGGGCGGATCCAGCTCATGCCTGCGTACCGAGTAACGAAGCTTGGATTGTAGTCGGATGTACCGCATCCTCAATTAACGCGAGCAATGTCAAGTTGTCAAAAGCTCAACCAGTCTGATCGGAGTACACACTCACATGTAAGGCCAATACACAGGCGGCGAATGGAAGGTGTCCAGAATCGAATATGCTTTCGATTCGTGTTCAAATTACGTCCGAACGCGACGAATGTTAGACGCAGTTGGCGCAACGTGGGAGTCGTTGACTTCAGCATAAGGCTTCCTTCTGGGCGAAAGGTTGATGGTGTCTGCACATTGAAGGTAAAAGAAAAGCTAATGGAATCTGCACATACTACCCACTAACCCGATGCGCTCTACAGATCTCGTGCAATCGTTAGGCTTCTCCACGGCAAAGAACGTGGAAAGAGCACCATCAGGGGATTCTGAGCTGGGTCAGACGAGAGATCTGGGTGGAAGAAGAGGGTGCGCTGTAAGACCGGGATGAGAGTAAGCGCCTGCCATGTTTTGCCGACGAGTGGCGCAGTGACGAGAAGATCGCGCATGGGGAAGCAGAAAATAATGAGCTCTAAGAGTTCGGGAGTGGAAATTACGATGTTTCACCTTCGACGTGGTGGTAAGGAAGAGAGGTGCGAAAGGCTGTGGATGGCTGTGTTTGGTTGATATCGTTGTCTTCGGTTCAGCCCGTGTTCTTTGTTCACGTCTGACCTGCTTAGGGTCCCGGAAGGGGAGGAGCCTGCAATGGAACGACCCTGATTCCATCTGACAGGGTTTTTTTTTTTTTTTCTTTTCCCATTGCGAATGAGCTTGAAAAGAGCCCGTGTTTTCGGTACTGGTACTGTAGTTCACCTTGCTCATCCAAGCCAATGATCTTACATTGAAAAAGAGATATGCGTAGCCATCGAATCTGGCCATAGGGCCGTACTTGGTTAGTCAACTCACTGCGTTCAACCGGTTCCTAGACCGGCAACCGGCGAGGCCCGCTTAGGTCCGTCGAGCCGGTGCGCGCCTAGCCAAGGCGATGCCTAGGGCCGTAGCAACGCCTAGACACACCTAGAACAATTATTTTTAGGCGTGTCTAGGCGTTGCTATGGCCCTAGGCATCGCCTTAGCTAGGCGCGCACCGGCTCGATGGACCTAAGCGGGCCTCGCCGGTTGCCGGTCTAGGAACCGGTTGAACGCAGTGACTGATTCACAGAACATAACGGAACTCTCGGTTTTGAATATCCGTCAAATCCAGGTATTCCTGAAATACACGGCGTGAATTGAGTTGAGAAGCGGGGAGAATCGTAGGAATGGGACTCGCCTTATCAACTTTGACCTTCTCAGTCGCACCATCGGGGGTAGTTCGTTGGATATACACGTGATCGTAGGTTTCATCCATGGCTTCAGCGTCCCGCCGTCGGTTTTCCGCTGCCAGGTAGTATCGAAGGGCCAATAACATCGCAAACATACCGACATAGCAACAGGCGATTACTATCCAAGGAACATGGTTGCGCTGGGGAATTAAGCGGGTCAGAAAAACTCGGACATTCCTGCAGTCATTCTCACTGGCTTGTATTTCGCCTACGAAATCAGAGGTGTGGGTCAGGAACCTGAAATGTTGCAATTTCGATACGCACCAGCCACATCTGAGGTCCGACAGAGTTTCCCACGCAATAGGCACCCAGTAAAATCGCATTTACGGTGATCCGTTTCGTGTGACCTGCTGTGACGCTGGACAACCATGATAAAACCAAGACTGGGGACAGCTTAAAAAATTGGCTTGACAGAGTAGGTCAGAGCTTACCGAAGCTGGGAGCGCCAATACCTGGATGTATAGATGAGTCCACATAGAGGAACAGAAAAACCGCGACTACCGGTCAACCAGACACTGAAAAGCAGACCGATCTTGTTGCTCCACGGCAGGAGGTTGATCAGGAAAACGGCCAAGATACTTGGCAGGAGATAAACACATCCCACGTAGGCACGGCTGTTTGGGATTCGCGCAGCAAGTATCACCCCAGTGGCTATGGACACAATCTCAACGACTCCATCCACGCAGCCCAGGAGCGTCGTTTGCAAAGGCGTAAACCCAAAGGAAGCGACAATGAGCTGCCTTTGGTTGACTAGGGAGTTGGTGATATTTGCAAAGGCGGAGAAAAGTGCGAACAGCCAGGTCTTGGGGTCGGCGAGGGCGTCTATCATTCTAGAGCAGTCAGCGTACAGCGCGATGAATAAAGACTCTTGCTACACACTGCTCCTTCTTGAAATGTTTATTTTCTACTCCCGTTTGGTTTACCTCCAAGAGATGAGAAAAATATAGTTTACGAAGGCAGCAAGCACACCTTAATGCGGAGTACTGCCTTAACACGTTCGTCCGGAGTTAGGAACCATGCCGTTGTCGGCGAGTCCGGGAAGAAGAACCTATTCCCGATGAAGTAAATCTCAAGGTGAAGACAAAAAAAAAATGGTGTGCACCAGAACACTACCGAAATAACGAGTGTTACGACTCCAGTGATAATCATGAGCCACTGCCACGGTTGAAACGATTCTGTATGAATATGCAAGCATCCGAAGCTGACGAATCCAGAGATTATCTGGGCTAGAAATACGGTTAATGCGGGAACGGCGAGTGAGAGATCATTTCTCGCACCTGTGCCGTTCATCAAAACTGGATCGTTGATTCAATCAGCGCAGAGCGGAAAATTGGGGAATAATTTACACCAATAGCCACTGATCAACGCCGATTATGACCACAATGTAGACGACTCAAAAGGATACGCACACTCGTAAGGTTTGTTCCGTGCGAGTATAAAACATCGCCGTAACGAGGAGGAATCCAGCGGTAACACAGCTGCACGAGAAGTGAGTAAGAAAACATGATTCAAAGAGGGGCCTTACCCTTCGCACATACCAAGCACGAGACGGACCACGAGTAAACCTCCAAAGTCCTTGCATGCAGCATGACAGGCAAGTGCGATCGCCCAAACAAATATGTTGATACTAGCGAAGTCGTCAGATCCCAGGAACAGGTCTAGGGAATGCGAGCAACTTAACGACATCCATTTCGCAACTGGGAAACGCTGCAAGGCCAGATTTTGTGGAAAGTCAAAGGCTAAATAACTGAGGTAGAAGATCGTGCCGAGCCTTGGGGGAGCTCGTAAGTTGCAGGAGAGAGAGGATTAATTGGGAGGGGGTGACCAATTAAATCTGGAAACATCGGTTCAGTTGACTTCTGGTGAGCATGAATAAGCCTTACTGGTTTGTCGTCAGTTTCGCAGACTTCCTGAGTTAATTTCAGAAGAGCAGGTACCGAATGAGAAATATTCTCACAAGATTCCGAGAATCGCTGCATTGCCAAGAGTCGCCTAAGAATATGTTAGGGGTGCCGTCACCATCTTTGATATGTACCTTGTCCATGAATTGAATCCTTCCTCAGAATCTTCAGAGGCGCGATTGTCACGGAATTGGGAAGGATTCATACCAATACAAAGCTAGAACGGTCGTAAAATTGGAATAAGGCGGAGGAGAAGAGGTCAGACGTACTGCACATCAAGGGCATTAGATGTCGGTCTATCTTCCTCCTACACCACTCGTTAGTGTTGCCAGATGACTATCCAAAAAACGCACTTGATACGGTCAGCCTCCGCAGGGTCAAGTTCTTCGTGTCTGCCATACAGTAGCTGTGCGGCGGTATCGACACTGTCAGCCGTCACCTCGACACCGTAGTCCGACCCGAGCTTCTCATCGTGTTCAGTCGTAGACATGAGCGAGCAGATTGTGGGGGTAGTCCGCTAGAAAGAAGGAAGAATCAGGTGACTATTTTATACGGCATTCCGTACAGGATGACAGAGCGCGGAGCTTTTGGGGTTAGGCAACGATGGCATTAGTGCTTTCATCGGGTTGCGCACGGATCTCTGTGGAATGTGACGCAGAAATGGAATCAGGTGCACGGCGGAGAACAAATAACATAAGCCGAGGATCAGCGGGTTGTCAGCGGGTGTCGGCTAAGTGTTGAAGACTCCGCGTTCGTGATCACGGTTAAAACCTAAAACAGCAAAATCAGTGCGATATGGGCGACGACGTACAAATATGGCCGTTCATATTCTCGATCCTCAAAGTCACTTCGATTGCGGTCTAGAAATGATATCAACCAACATACGGTACAGGGAGGAAGATGGAGGGGAAGGAATGAGGGGCTGGCTTATTCAAGGGGGTACTGATCTGCGAAATCCACACCCTACCTCGAAACTTTTTTTTCAGCAAATCAGCGACCCCTCCCCCCCTCCCAAAGAGGAAATTGCCATTTTGGGAAGGTGCTTCTCACGCCTCAGCCAGCTAGTCCCGCCTATCTGCACGCTGTTGTACCACAGAAATGGCTTTTCTGGACATCTTTAGCTTCCTCATTGTCATTTCTTCAGTATATTTGCCCCAAACAGTCCATATAGCCATAATATCTGCAAGAGCGCCAAGGCTGTGTCAATCAATGATCGGAGTGGTGATGCCCGACTTTTTTGCTGTACAGTAGCAAACTCGCTTCGGCCTAACAGAACCTGAGGCAGCATTGTGAATAGAGACATGAAATAACTAGTGAGTATGTATTTCCACCGTTTAAGAACTGCCTGACAACTCAAATATCGGACTTCGGCCAATACTGGAGTGCTCAAACAGATCAGAACCGCGATAAAAGAGCAAGGACTTGCTCTCCAGTCAGTGTTTTCTACAGAATCAGCTCGGAACTCATCAACATACCTTCCTTGGTGCAAAAACATGGTCTAGACTTGATTTCCAAAAGTTGGTATGAAACTTTTTTTTCGCGGCCGAGAGGGACCCCTCCCCCCCTTCCTTATTAGGAACTTTCTTATCTCGGGAGCCCCTTGGGCTTATTTGTCAAGTTTGTGCTCGAATGCTTCGGATATGATGAGGGCGATTCTCCAGCGTTCATCTGCCAGCACTTGTCAAGGCAATATGACGGCGATGGATGGATCACTACAGAAGGATCGCGAGATATTCAGATCCAGCTCCTTACGCATCGAAGAGACGCTTCGCAGGGGTTGGTGCACTAGGAGAATTTGAGAAGAGTTTGTCAGTTGTCCATGTACAGCGTCAAATTGAACATCTAGTGGGGCACCTTGCGGAACCAGAGCAAGATAGCTGTAGCAGGAGGCTCTCCAGCATCGCTTCCTAGTGTTGCCGATGTCCGGTTCGGTCCGGTTTTTTGCTAAAATTTCCGAACCCCGAACCTGACCTGGGGTCCGGTTCGGGTGAAATGAGCGAACCCCGAACCGAACATCGGTCCGGTCCACCAAGGGTTCGGTTCAGGTTCTGAACAGGTTCGGACCTCAATGAACCGCAAATTTTTCTCGCTTGATTTGGACGTAAAAACAATACGAAAGAGCAGTTGGTGGAGCCGTACAGTTATGATGACCGGGGGCAGCCATTTTGGGTGGAATGAGCACAAGTGCGGACTATTTCTGCGAGATATGCACAAGGGATACCCAGATGAAGATCCAGAAAGTGAAGCCATGCTGGCGCACCATTTTAATCGAGAGCATGACATTGCCAAGCAACCAGCATCCTCTCTTCATGGAGAAAGACCAGATAACGGGGATATGCCGATGAATTCGAAGACAAGACGTGCATACCCAGTAGAGCAGCTAGCAGCTCAGAAACTCAGCCTGAAAAAGAGAGAGGTACTGGTGGGCTCGAGCCAGCAGAAGACAAGGAAATGTATGTTGGGAGGAAACCATAGTAAGATGGGAGTAAATATAGGCTCAATGGTCGAAGGTGATGCGCTGGCAGTGTGCTGGCTCCTGGCTGATGTGGAGCGCGCGGCAATTTTGTGCCTTGAAGAATTTTGTTGCTGTTTTCAATTTGAATACCCTGTTTGAAGCGAGTTGGAACACACAAGTTTATCTGCTGGTTTAACACAAAGAAATTAACTGAAGCCCTCGACGAACTGGTGCAGTGGTTGTTGTGATGGAAGTAAAGAGAAACGAGCGCGTTGCCGCCATCGTGATTCACTTGATCTTCCCTTTTGGCTCTAACGCGGTCACGACATCTCTATTGCCGCGAAGAAGGTTCGTGTCTGCAATTTTTTTTTTGGCGAATATTGTTATTTGAAGCACAGAAAATTTGAGGTTCGCACAGGTTCGCACATGTTCGAACAGGTCCAGGAAAATCCAACAATCTTTGAACCCCGAACCGCACCTGGGGTTCCGGTCCGGTCCTTTGCCGATGCCTGAACCTGAACTGAGGTTCGGTTCGGGTTCGGTTCAGGTTCGGAATCGGTTCTGAACCGGACAGCGGCAACACTATCGCTTCCACCAGAAGCCCGGGCCAGGGTTCCCTGTTCTTCGGAGGCCGTCTGATGATCATGATGAGTCAGAGATAAGACTTTGCAGCCACACAATTCAACCCGTGGTATCAACGTTCAATGCAAGGACGCAGGTAGACTTTATTGACTTCAAGAGCGGAAATTGGTGCCAGGGGTGTGAAAGAGAGCGAGCGTATGACAGTGTGGGACATTGATAAGGAGATAGCCGACTTGAATTGAATATTCCCATGTTTGGAACTATGATGCAATCTGATGTTTCTGTAGACAATTCCAAAACAACAGAACCCAATCAGCGCTGCCAGATCTGTATCAGAGCTGAAGGGTACTAGTACTTTCCAGGTGTCTGGGTTGAGTCCCACTCGGCATCTAGGAATGGCCTCCGATTGGTTCGACCAAACTTCTTTGAGTGATTTTCCGCCACTCATCAGATGGTCCAGGTTTGTCAAAAGACAGCTGGCAGCCAAGGCGCCCACCCCATTCGTCTCCCGATGTCAAGCCTCTCATTACCTGCAGCCGAGTTAGTTGCGCAGACTTTCGGGTGTGTGATGTATGGCATCTATCTCGTTACCCTTGGCCTCGCGGGGAGGGTCTTGCTCACCAAAGACTCGGGACAACAGTGGAGGCGCGGCTCCGAGATTAAATGGGTACTTGTCGCGGTGTCTGTTCTATTATTCGTCAACGCGACCTTGGACCTTGTTGTGGCCACGATCACAGTGGTGCAAGCCTTTGTTCTATACCAAGGTCCTGGAGGCCCATCCCACATCTTCACGCATGGATCTGGCTGGCAGACAATGACCAAGGTACAAGTTGACAGAGCTCGTTTTTTCTTGTCGCTCATATTTGATGCACAGTCCTTCTGTGTTCCATTCCAATCTTTGCTTGGAGATGGCATTCTGGGGGGTAATTTCTCGGTTACAATGTACGCAGTCTGACTTTTTGTTCCAGATATACCGCTGCTGGTTTCTCTGGAATAAATCATGGCTGGTCATCGCACTCCCTCTGCTCATCTGGCTCGCCAACGTCGCCGTGGTCATACGTTTCCTCGATCTTCTCGCGCAAGCGACCCAAGGGCTCATCATTTCGAGCGCTATCCAGCCCTGGGGGAGTTGCTTCTGGTCCTTGACGATTTGCGTCAATATCATAACGACGTGTAGGTCCTCCAAGTCCTTCTTCACCCGACACTCATGACCCCATCTAGCCTTGATCGTCGGAAGAATATGGATGATCGACAGACAGAACAAAAAATTCGGTATTGACACCGTCTCAGCGCACGGCCGCCGGCAGAGCACTCTGGGCAACGTCATGCGAAAGATAATCGAATCCGGCATGATATACACCGTTTTGTCGATCTTCACGCTGGCCACGTACATGGTCCAGAGCACCGTACACTACCCCGCATCTGCATTGGTGAGTTGCATCCAATCGATTGGACGTTGGTTCTTATCGCATCCCGCGTGGCAGGAGATCCACAGCGTGGGCATCACATTCAACCTCATCCTCATCCGCGGAACACGAACAACCCAACCCCAGCCAGGAACCTCAGTCTTCCGATTCTCTCAGACTCGCACACAAGAGACGACACTCGGGGCCGAGAGCAATATCAGCGACCGTTTTGTACTGTCCCGACTCGACAAAGAGAGTTCTGGAACGGGGATAGAAGCAATTAAATGATTTGATGGTCTTAATTTTCTGAACGAATGATATAGGGATATATTTAAAATTATTTGATTATTCCGATGCAGGCTGGGACTGTTGCGAAACCACGCACACGAGAAAGGAAAATTGAAATGAATCGAATCGGGGTGCATACTACGAAAATATAATATAATGCACAATGTTGCCGCCATACAAATTCAATTGAACCAGAGAAGCAGACAAATTATTGGTCAACAAAGTGGCTTGAAGTTGCTGTTGTCGCCGACCAGTGGCACAAAACGGCAAAACCAAAATTTTTGAGCAGTCGAGTCTGCAATAGAGTGATGCCGTGTGGAACCAAACGATGGAGTGCTGTAGTGGAATGAAAGCAAAATATGGGCCATGCTAGAATGGACGGGGGGGGGGGGGGGGGGGGGGGGGGGGGGGGGTGAGGTAAGAATAGCAAGCTGAGATGGAGGGAAGGATGTGAACAGTACCTTCTAGAGAGAAAAAAAGAGCCCAGCTAACGTAAGGATGATGCAAAATAGGGCTGCATTTGGGGAGACCAGCGGCGCAAAGTTGAATTAAAATCAGCCCGATGGAATGTGTCATTGGAGGAAAACCGTGATGGCCATCAGTGGCCATCGTGAATAGTGGAATGCACAGAATGAGGCAGATTATTGGGGATCGCGCCGAACCATAAGCCCCAGTGAAATTTGATTCGGATGCGAGAGGTGACGAATTCTGCGCCCATAAAAAGTATTTTACAGTGTTTCGTCCAGAGATTTTGAGCGGGGATTGCCCTGTCTAGGGGAACGTGGAATCACAAGCAGTTTGGAGGGGTCACAGAGCCGTAGAATGTGAGAGGAGCAGCAGCGAAGGTTATCATTGGATTACTTGGGAAACAGGCTTAATTAGATCCATCCAGAACAGAGATAACCCAGAGGAAGTGGGGCAGAGTTTCGTGGAAGCAAACTATCCAGCACAGGACAGGAAGAGACGAGAAATCAGATCAAACCTAGGATTGATTCCTTGAGGATGAGCAAAGCAGGCAAAGATCTGAATTCCACACGATAATAGCGCCGCTTTTATATGTTGAGAATTAGCCGGGAGGACTACGTGGCCTCACGGCCGAATGAATAAGTTCACGCTGCGCCATAGGCGGCATCAGCTGCGATCTGCTGCGTCCTGTCAGGAAAAGGATTACACATAGGTCAGCTGTTCCACTTGAAATGAAACAGCCGAGAAGCACAGAAAGTGGATGATGGAAGCGGTCAGCCTAAGAGGAAGAGCAGAGAGAAGCCAAAAGGAGACTGGATATACGGGGAAAGAGCACAGCCGAGCGAGCAACATCTTAAAGAACGGTTAATTAACTAATGTTTGGCCGCCACCCAGATGCCGAATGCCGCGATCAATTTATGAAGTCTCGATGGCTCGCCGAGAATCTCCGACATCCGGAATGGTCGGCTACTTGGCGGCATAGCATGCCGATTCAACATCTGTATAATGAGGTTCAAAAACCGCCAGGACGCTTGATGCGCAATCCCTTACGCGTTCATGGATCCAGCCCGAATTCTGAATGTTTTTGCGTTCCCCCGTCTCACATCAGCGGCAAAAAATCACAGAGCGTAGGATCTTTGTTTTCAATTCAGGACTGTTCAAGTCCCATCCCCTGAAATCTAGCGGTTCTCATCGCATTCGATGCAAATTCAGACTCCCTTTAGACTCGTGTCTACTGGTCGGACTGGAGTAAGGATAGCCCAGGATAGTATCGTGGACAGATGTGATAGGTAGCCATCGAATCTGTTGCATTTGATAGAGGCTCTACAAAACACTACACTTATGCCAATGTTCTAGTGGATACCACTTCCAGCTCAACTCACAAACATTTTAAAATGCACCCACTTCTACTTCCCATAGCTCAACATACCCGTTCCATGTCCTTGGAAGTAGGGTTAAAGTCCTTCAAATTGCAAAATTCAATATACAGGGTGATTCCCTGTTACCCCCGCTGTATTCTTAGGGGGAATCATCAAATTATCATCTTGGCCTGCTGAGATCTATTACTTTTTATCCCAAACCTCCGTTTCTGCCCATTCCCGTGCCGTTATTTTCTCATTCCTAATGTGTTCATCCAAAAAAGTGATTGTGAGACCTGAAAACCACCCAGAACCACCCGTACACTCTATAATGACTCTTTTGGCTGCTCATATGCCTCCCCTGCACCTCTAAAAATCCTAAATCCCACCCACCTTCCCATTTGGGAGGCGGGAGGTTTGATGTTTGCTGTAGCATTGTCACATCAGTGGCTGTGATCACACGGCGTTCTCTGGAAGTCAGAGTGCTGAATTCCGAGTCAAGTCTGGAGTCAATTATGATTTCGATTCTGGTCCACTTGGGAGTCCGTTGTCGGGACTGAGAATCGAAATCATTGATTCTGGGGTTGATTCTGCTGTTGTTCCTCCTCCGGAACGATTCTGCTTTGATTCTCAGTCGATTCTGGCTGCCAGAATCTGGCATCAGAATAGGCTCAGAATCAATTTCAGAATCGCATCAGAATCGCCACTGAATCGCCAACTCTGATCTCCCCTAATCTGTCGACAACTTGAAGTCGACTTTGGCCAACTTCACCCCCACCACGTCCAACACCCACCTCGGAAACTTAGATCTAACTGTTCCCACTAATCCTCCGCTCCTTGCCTTCGCACTTCCCTTTCCCCCTTTAAACTCGGTACACCCCAGTCGTTCCCACTTCCCTCTCCTAACTTCCAGCTTCCCACAGCCCACAGCGGCCACCACCTTCAGTTTGTCACCACCGCCAATGCCCGTATCCGAAGTCCCGCACACCGTACCCCATCCCGGAGTCCGAAGTGCCATAGCCCCCCCCCCACGTCAGGACGACGTTGTTCTGGGGATGGGTGACAAGCGCAGCTGGCGTCGTACGAGTTGCTGTGGTAGATTCACTCAGAACTCGTGCACGCGTTGTGGGAGAAACTCTCTTTTACCCAGAGTCTCAAGCTGATCAACTATCTAGAAGTGCACGGCCAGTCGCTCCTCGTACCATGTCTACAACCCGGAGCTCACATCACACGCGTGCCGCACTGCGCACGAGTTGATCGGGAGTAGAGTCACCTCATCAATGCTTGGGCCCCCCGATTCTCCACGCAGATTGGACCGTAAGCGCGGGCGCAGGCGGGGCGTGTGCAAGTCGTTGCATGGTGCACCAGAGAGGAGGGTGGATGTGCATCCTGTGGAGACCCGTGTATGGCGCGGAAGGTGTGGTATGCCGTGGGGGCAACTAATTTATTAGCCTATCTTAAGACCTCTTGCTGTAGACTGACCAATGTCTCAAGTTTTATAGATCTTATATAAAGCATCTTAAGTCTTTTCTTCGCCTACTCCCACCTGCTGCCAACGCAAGCAGGGTCCCATTCACAACCTCCACCTAAGACTTAAGTTCTGTCCGACTTAAGTCATGCTCGATGTCTTAAGTTCCGCCCGACTTGAGACATGCCCGAAGTCTTCCACTTAAGTTCTAAGGATACTCAAGTTTCCGTGAATGAAAACTTGAGTGTCCTTAGAACTTAAGTGCCCGGGAGCACTTGAGCCCCGCGCAACTTAAGTTCGGTCAATAAGAGACGAATGAAATAAAATGAATTAACAAAATAATCGAGGTGGCTGTGCAACGACGAGCAGCTTCACCACACCTCTGACAAGTTTTCCGACCCAGGGGGAGGGTGGGCATGCACCCAACGAATGTGTGATGCGAAGCTGTCGATCCCCGGGACCGACTGTACACGTTATTGAACAAATTTCAGAAGACCTTCGAAGGCCTATTTAAAGTCCTTGTACGCCCTATGTACTCCCTGGTCCCAAATGAATAAAGATAACATGCAGATAGGGCTGTCGCACTCACCAAGTCATCCATCCACTTAAACACTTCGTCCCGCCATTTATCAATCTTCCCCACCATCTCATCAAAACTCCTCGCGGACACCCAATCGTGATGTGCCCCCGAATCGGCGCTCTTGAAGATCACCTCGGCGTTGTGTGCCAGCCGCCGACACATCGCAGCTTCCATGCGCGCAAAGGTCGACGTGCCATTCACCCCATTCAATCCCTCCTCACGCTCCGCAAGTCCCACCCAAACCTTGCCGTCGCGGCGGTACCGCTCGATTACGCGCAGAAACTCGGTGTGCTTCCGCTCGTACTGCTCCAGCCAGCGGTACATTTCTGCTTCGGCCCGGAACCACTGCACTTGGTCACCTGAAACCCGTTAGTATGCCCACCATTAATTACAATAACCCAATGCCACTCACTTTCCTTCTTGTATGCCGCCAATTTTTCTTCGCTCTGATGTTGCCCCCACATCAAGCTCTCCATCCAGATCCAGCCGTCTGGCTTCTTCTTCCCCCTCTCCTTGGTCTTCCCCTTATTCCCGTCCGGCGCCTTTCCTCCCTTGGACGGCGACATCTCCGCGCCGCTCTCCTTGGCCGACGACTCCACCCCCACACCCTCTGGGGCGATGTCCCTCAGACGTTTAGGAGTGCGGGGATCGCGCTTGAAGCCTGGATAAATATTAATACAGAATATGCGACTCTGTTGAGGTCATCACATACCGGTGCGCTTCCGGCTCTGAGTGCCCGCCAATAGCTCGGGCTCGTCACTATCCGACTCCCCCTTTCTTGGCGAGAGGACGGAGCCCTTTCTTGGCGAGAGGATGGAGGTCGTCGCCGCGTTTGTGATCGTCACCCCACTCTGCAAGTACCACGCTGTCCCGTCGATTAACTGAGAGTCCCCCGTGGCGCGGGATAAGTGAGTTTCTTTCCTCCGTGTGTCCCGATAGCTCAGCGGCGGAAATGGCTCCACTGCATCCTTCTCCATGTGCCCGAGGTGGATGAGGGCCATATGGGAGCTGTTGTACATCCCGATCTCAAACGTCTTCATCAGTTCCGCCTTTTAAAGATTCCGCTTCGAGCGGGTGATCCCCACTTGCCCCCGAAAATCCAAATCCCTCGCCTTCCTCACTGCAGACAACGCCAAAGACGCGTCACGAACCGCGAGGATAGCGCTCTGGGCCTCCGTGCAGCGCAGCTCGATCTCAGCGTCCCGTAGTTCGGATTCTGGTTCGTCATCATCGCGGCCGGTCGTTGGTCGTCGCCGTCTGTGCTTCATTTGATATGAGGGCAATTGGATGGCGCTGATTTCTGGCTCATCCGCGTCGAGAGCGCTGAGGGTGAGACGCGGGCATATCTCCCGCTGGTGTTGTCGGAATTGCTTGAGTTGCTGATTCAGGCTGTCACGCAGTCTTGTGATGCTGTCCCAGGTCTCCTGCAGCGGATGCTCTCGATAGCTCCGCAGCAGCGCAATCACAAGAGCCCTACATCATCGACGGTTAGTTAGAGATCATCCTGAGCAAGTCACTGCTTACTGTTGACACTCAATGGCCATTCCATCGTGAATCCACTGCGTCACCGAAGTTCCTGCGTCGTGCTGGCCATCGCGCTTCAGCTTCTCTTGCTCCACGGTGATCATCGCGGCCAGTGTACTCTCCACAGTCAACGCTAAGTTCTATTAGCTTCGGATATCTCGCAATTGAGGACTTGACACGTACCTTTCGTGGACTTGTGCTCATAGACGCTGCAGGGCTTCCCACTGCTATCCTTCGTAGCGAGGCGCGACATACGCGACCATGCACCGACCTCAGTGGCATGCTGCCGGCTGAGTTCTTCCACTACCGCCATGTGCAGCTCAAACAGCTGGAGCGCATCGAGCCTCTTGGCAGCAAGCAGTTCCGCTGCCGAAGATTGTGTCAGCTTTATATCAAGGCGAGCAGAATCGGATGCAGACTTACCATGCCGAAGGTACTTGATTAAATTCCACGCATGCATCACAAAGTTGATGATGTCGTGGTGTGAACCGCCAGTCATTTGACGCGTTGAAGAACCCAGCCCATTCAGGAAAGCCCAAATGACTTCCGCTGTCTCCCCGTGGAAGTGCGCCCGGCAGGCAAAATAGATCGCCTGCCACAGAGCCTGACAGTCAATTCCGTGCCCGCGGATATGGTCGGCGGGGATCTGCCCCTTCATCCTTTTCAGCACGTCGTGGAACCACGTCTCCTCTGGAAACAAGTCGACTCCCCTCTTTGTTTGGTTGACCACAAATGAGCAGTAGCTGTCGTAACTTTGGACCATAGGTACTTGAGATTCCGCAATGAGCGGCGGTGTATTCTTGTGCCTGAGGTGCTCCCACTGCATGTACGTGCCAAGTGCGAAACTGGTCGCAAAAAATAAGTCCGCGATATTGCCACCGAGAGCTTAGTTAGCACTTACGCTTCCCCTTTCACCATGTCGATGAAAGACCCCAAAACGGCATGGTCACAGGGGCAGCCGACGACACCACTGACAGCGGTGTTTCCGTATTTCGGCGAGCCCTGGTGCTGGATGGAGCCGATGTGAGCCTTACAAGGCACTTCCTGTAATATTATCAGTGACGGGTCAATAAATTGTGCTAAAATATTCACCTTGTCTTCTTCGGGAATCACATATGTTTTCAAGAAGAGCTCGAACTCTGCTTGCTTGGCAAAGTACATATTCCCGTCCGTTAAGGCCGTGTCGCTCCCGTTGTCGCGTTTGAAGAATAGACAAGCCTTGTAATTCCCGTCGAGGCTCTGGAGAGCTCTCTTGGTAGGTACAATGCAATGTGCCCTGGCCCAACCAGCGGTGCACATTGAGATGGGACCAATTGGCTACCATGGATGGTGCATATTGCATTGCGCCCCTTCGGCAGCCTCTAGCGGCCAATTCCCGCCTATCAAATAAAAAATACTTATATATCTCGGCACCGTGGCATCTCCTGTTCACATAATACTGGTGCACATTACATTATGTACCCTTAACAACAACACTTCGCCCGTGGGACATTCCGGTACCGTGACCGTTCGGCTATGGTGACAGCAAACCCTGTCGGCATTGAAATGCAACCTTACTCCAGTGCGTGTGTTAATGTGCACCATCTTGAGCTATTATCTCCTCCAAGCCCTTGCAACGTGATCTCGCTCTGGGGCACATTTTAATGTGCACAATGACATACACACCCGGAAAATGAATACTTTTGCCGGGCCATGTGCAATAAGAGTTTGTAACAGAATCTCTAAAATTCAAAAACTGTCTCCGTGAATTCAGAAATTCATTCACAGTTCCACAAATGATGGGGTGAATTTCAGAACTTCAGACTTGGGATCACATATTATTTTCAGTGTGATTTGCAATTACAATACAACACAACCTTGCTCTGGTGCACATTGCAATGTGCACTATCATTTATATATTTCTTTGCAAATAGCAAATTACAATGTGACCTCGCTCCTGGGCACATTTCAATGTGCACCATGGAATATATTTCCGTGCAAATGGCACATCTCTCTCTTTATAAAATTAAGCATGTCTGAAGCCTTTTCGAACTCCGCCATCAGCTCTAACCTTTTTCGTTGAGCTCTCTGTTTCCACTCATGCTGTGCCTGCTGCGGCCGCGTAAAATCCGACTGTCGTTTGACATGTACAGCCTCGCAAGTCTAGAAAAATGGGTTGTCCTGAACGCTCGGTCTGTGATTTGAATTTATTTTCATTGGATTTTTCACACAATACATCTTTGTTCTACAGTTTCAGTTCACACCAGAGGAAGGGGATGCGAGGCCGCAAAGCGGCCGAGCAGCCGCTTGTGACTGTGCACATTGCAATGTGCTCTACAGGCATATATATATATTATATTTACTCCTCGCTCCAGTGCGCATTAAAATGTGCACCTAGCTAGAGGACACATTGTAATGTCCGACTTTTCACTCCTTCTCACGCACAAAATACCAGTTATATTGAAGCAAAAAATTAGGCTAGCAAATGCCGCAATACAAATAAACAGGAGGGACCCATATGCAACAGACAAAAAAAGTGTCCAACAAATTCCACAACTTCAATGCTCTTCATTGCTGTCAGCATGCTCGTCATCCTGGATTTCTTGCAGCTCCTCCACACTCAATCCCATATACAGATCGTCCTCTGCACTCAATCCCGCAAAAGGATCCTCAAGGCATCAGGTCCAGATATGATCGGAGTGCTGGCAGGCGACACATTCCCACCGGCGAGCATCGAGCTGACAATGGGAGGCTGCAGGGGGACAGGAGGCAGCAGCGAGGCAAGAGTTGCTTCCATTGGCACGGGGTTGTGCAAAGTCCGATAAATCCGAAAAGTTACCACCCAGGTGGTAAAACAGTCACATGATCTGAACAGGTTGCGTCTGAACATCAATATTATACCGCCAGACTTTGAAAATATTCCGGTTAAATAAGAAAATCCATAGATGAAAGAAAGTTGTTAAGCACGACATTGATATGTTGTTTCCATTGGCACGGGGTTGCACAAAGTCCGATAAATCCGAAAAGTTACCACCCAGGTGGTAAAACGGTCACATGATCTGAACAGGTCGCGTCTGAACATCAATATTATCCCGCCAGACTTTGAAAATATTCCGGTTAAACAAGAAGATTCATGACGAAAGAAAGTTGTTAAGCACAACATTTGATATGTTGTTTCCATTGGCACAGGGTTGCAGCTTGGATTTGGAATTGACTGGACTCCAGAAAACATTATCTTTTGAACGGTCTCTCCTTCATCTACTGGCTGATCTTGGGTCTCAGCAAGAATTTACACCTGGTTGGTGCAACTCTTGAAAGTTCTAGCCAAAACAAGCTATGCTGGATTATTATAGTTGTTGCAGTATTTGTTTCGTATCAAGCGATGTGAAACTTCAACTGACTTTTGAGTGCAGAACTTTGTTCAAGTTGGCTGGTTCTTGGGGACTTTTTCGACAATTATGGCATATTTCCTCAGGATACCCCACTTCAAATGGAAGATCCTGACACAAGAGGTCCTTCACACACCTTTCAATGCCTAATACACCCCCAGACCTTCACAATGCCCTGAAAAACCTCAAATATGTCGAAAAACAGGTCAGAATAAAATCATATGATATTGAAGTATGTTGTTGGGCTAGTTATTGCGACCTTAAATCTCACTTTTCGGTGGCTAGGTGGCAAGAACAGATCCAAAACGAGTGTCAATATTTCGGTGGTTGAATCTCAACTCCAACCCTACGATGAGTAGAAGGTTAATTCAACTCCAAAATATGGTTTCAAACGGATATACCAACATATATATCAACCAAACTTGATTATCGAGGAATGTGGTGTATTGTGAAATTTCTAATTTCGTAGTCAGCACAAATAATAAATTGTCTGTAGCAATGAAAACATCTCAGTTTGTAAAAGTAAGGTAGCCATACCATATAATAGTTTCAAGAATGCAACTTGCTGGTTGAGCACGAGCTTTCAGTCAAATCCACACCGGAAACAGTCTCAGTGCCACGGTGTTGATACCATTGAGAGTTCGGAATCCAAGGTTCATTCCAAGTGCAGATAGAAATTCCAAAGATATTGGTCTCTTCAGATTCTTGCAAGGCTCCAGTAACATTGCCTGAGGAGATATTTCTTGCGAGGGGAATGCCGCTGATGGCTCAATTGGCGTGTCTCAGTGGCGGTGTTCTCTACTTTTGCCACTCCCACGCACCAGCCCATCGCACTCTCTCGATCTGCTCGATTGGTGCAAGAAAGTTCTGTTACCTTTGCCTGTGCCTATCTCATTCTACATTATCTAGGCATCTAGTCTCTGATGTCTGCCTCCGTTACTCCCTGCCATGCTTGCGGGCGTCCAGTGCCTCCTCCATCCTCTCCCTCACCACCTGGTCTTCACAGACACACCAATTACATCGAGAGTCGCTCGCCCTCTCCCGCATCCACGTTTCCCTCTCCCACACCCACATCCATGTCCGAGAATCCTCTCCCCCTATACTATATCGAGATTCGCTCGCCCTCTCCCACACCCACGTCACCAGGCTCTTCACCTACACACGAGGTGGATGGCCCCTCTACATATACCTCACGGATTGAAGCATCGACGCCTTCTCGTGTCCAAAGGCAGAACACATACACTGTCCGTATCGGAAGAGAGGGAGAAGTGTATAGCGACCTCCATGAGGCTCGTCTTTGATACCGTTCCTTCCTGCGCGAAGGCAAGGCTGTTGCTATGGTGGTTGTGCCCTCGCTTTCACGGGCCATAGCTTGGATCAATCGAGGCCCGGAGCTGGACATTGTGCTGCACCGTCAAGCTGTCCTCAATGCTCTTGCCATTTTGCGTGCAGAGCAAAGTGACACCGACATGGAGTTTGAGGGAGATTCGGAGAGTTCAACACTCACGGAGGCCCTTGAGGAAGAGCTGACTGTGTGCATGGCACGGGATGATTGGCGCAGGCTAAGTTAGGTTTCCCTCACGCCTCACCTCTACCTCAAGGCCTCACACCTCATACCTCCCACACCCCCACACCATGTCCTTGTGCACCATGTCCCCTTTTGTATCTCGTTTGCTATCAAAATATATATCTGTTCGCCCCCCTTTCATATCTGTTCCCCTCTCCATCCATCTTTTCATGAGCAAGCGTAAGTGCACTGCATATGTGCATGATGCCAGCGCTGCTAGCATTTCTGTGGTATCCATGGCGACAAATACGTGTACCCACCGACAAGTCAATCCTGCACCTCCTCCGTCACCCGAGCATAATCCACCATTCGACCAGTTTGACGTGGCTATGGGGTACAATCACGACGAACAAGATTTTGGACCTGCGCTGATTCCTGAGGGCCCTGCCGCAATTAAAATCAAGGTCAAGAAGGTCAAACATGAGAATTCGGTGAGCTATGGGATATGATATGGATTGGGGGATATTAACACCTCATAGACTCACCCAGTAAAAACATGGATCCTGCAGAGCGACACTTATCTGGATAGTCTGGTACAGCGAGAGGGCCGTGGACCATGGTGGACATCTGGCTGCACCTTGTGCAAAGAGCCGAACCCAGCCTGGCATTGTGAGGACTGCTTTGGCAGTCACATGATGTGCTTGTCTTGTATACAAGACCGGCACCTGGATGAGCCACTGCATTTGTTGCAGGAAAGTCCTCGATTGTTGACACCATTTTGGCTCACTAATCAGAACTACAGGAATGGGAGGCTGATTTGTTTCGGAAGGTGCACATTGCGATGTGAACATATGTTTTGCCTGGAAGGTGCACATTGCAATGTGCACCTTACATGGGGCATGTTGTAATGTATCTGTGGAACACGAGCCGTGAGGTCACGTTAATAATATATGTATATGCTCATGGTGCACATTAAAAGGTGCACCGGGACAGGGTTGTGTTGCAATGTAGACGGGTTTTGCCGTAACCATAGCCGAACAGTCACGGTATCGAGGTCACGTTGTAAGGTACTTGCAAGGAAATATATAATATATGCTTGGAGTGCACATTAGAATGTGCACCGCAGTAAGGTTACATTGCAATGCAGAGAGCAACCATAGCTGGTATCTCCAGAATGTCCCATTGAGTCACTAGTATGTAATGCAATGTGCACCGGTATTACATCAACAGTAGATGCCACGATGCCGAGATCGAGGTGGGTTTTGATTTGATAGGCGCGAATTGGCCGCTGGATGCTGCCGCGGGGGCACATTGCATTGTGCCCCATCCGTGGTAGTCAATTGGTCCCATCTCAACGTGCACCGCTGGTTGGGCCAGGGCACAATGAATTGTGGCTACCTGAACTGTTGCTCTGGAACAGGCTGATTAAATGTCTATTGATTATTTCGTCAGTATTGTTGTTAGTAAGAGAAGCTCTGTCTGCTACTCACTGAAGATAAGGCGGCACGTGCACGAGGAGAGGCACCAGGTTCCGGACACGCGGTGCAAACGAGGCCAAGAACACCCTTCGGCCGATTGGGGTAAGGGCGACCAACTTCGCCGGTGAGTGGGATGTCGAGGCCATGACCTTCCCCGCTTTCTATAATAATTTGAATGTTCTCGTAAAAGCGAGTGATCGCCAGGAAGTTCTTGTAAATATCCTGGAGATTGGTTAGATATGTACAATGGCTGGATTAAACAAATCAACTCACTGGAACTCTATTGGCAAAGTTTGGATTGGCCAGGCGCTGCAAAACGAGCACGAAATTATAGGCAGAGCCCTTCCCTTGGCTCCGCTGCTGCTGGTGGTACTGGAGCAGGCCGAGTGTATACCCAGTCGCTGGGTCCTTGATGCTCCCGGGGAATATACCCGCCTCCAGCAGCTGCTCGAAGTGTGAGCGCACCACTTTTCGCCCGTCCACAGCCGTGACCGTCTTGCACCCACAGAACGCGATTGCGGTGACATGAATCCCGTTCCGCTCCACCAGTGTAAATGAACGTCCCGGCTCCGCATTGGGGCACCCTTCCCCGTAATGACCCAACCTCACAGCGCCATTCTTCAGGACTAGAGAGAAGTCGTGTTTCTCAAAAAAACAGTCCTCTTCGTTCCACACCAAGGCCCAATGTGTGGGCATCGTTCAGTGCTTCTTTACCCAGCACTGGCGGCAGAGCAGCTCTGCCTGGAGGCAGTCCTGACACGCGACCGTCCGTTTCCGCTGCCCGCACGAACAGGGCGCGTTGAGTTGGGAGCTGTAGTGGAGGGACATGAGGATGCACAGGAACACGGTTTCCTCGTCCTTGAGTTCTCTCATGTGAGCGATGGTCTGAAAAAAACCAAAACAGAAATGAGTTTCGCGGTAAGATGGTATGCCACTGGACCCACCTGGCATATCTCTTCCGCCTTGGCCGCGTCCCCCTTCTCATTGCAGGCAGGCGTGGTTTCATATGCGGGGATCGCGCCGGGAGCCCTCCTCCGTTGCGTCGGAGAAGGGGAGGTTGGGCTTGGTGGGCTCGTTGGGCTCGTCACGCACGGGTGTAAGGAGGATGGGGCTTGGGGTAATCCCTCATTCCCAACGTAACGCCGTTGTGATTTCACAGTCGCTCCTGTCCCAATGTTAGCCACTGTGTCAGAATGGACGGTGTGCAAACCGCACCTGTATGGAATGTCACTTTGGCGGACGGTACGTTGGTGGCGAAATGCGAGATTTTTGCAGAGGTTTTCGGTAGTTGAGAACTACCAACGCGCTTCATGCTGGGATAGTTTGAAGCGGGCCGAAAAGCAATCCTGCGGCTGGAAGATTTTAGCTTATGAAGAGGCCAGATGGGTGGTAAAACGCACTGGTGTGAAACAATGGATTGATCAAAGCGTCTCATGCGGCTCTAAAAGCGCAAGCGAAATCTCGACGTCCTAGTCTGAATGTCGAGCCTGATGTCGAGCCCGTTTCTTCCCGTAAAAGCCGCGAACAATGCCATGAATACAGGAGAAGAAATTATCTATGATACACATCTCGTTCACATATCTCGTTCTTCGTGTAACTAAGAGTGTCCGTTTTACTACGAAAGTCCATTTTACTACAAGAAACAATGGCCGTTTTGGAACACCCGAAACCCTCCGTTCTCCCAAATAAATCCCCCGCCTATACCAACAAAACCGAGACAGGGCACCGACTAAAAGTCGGGCAGGCTCAACTGAAAGTCGAGCCCAAGTGCGGTGAAACGGCGTAACATAAATGCGCAGCATCTAGGGCTAATTTTGCGATTTCCTATGACCAGTATTTATACAACGGGAAGCAACTAGCACTTCTGTTGTTACTAGCATATCAGCTAGTACGCAGACCACTTGTTAGGTGATATAAAGGAGAGTCAGAGTGAGCCCTAACTGCTGACTGTAGCGCGAGGCTGCACTAGTGTGACGCGCTAGCTGCTAGCTGAGTGTACAAACCACCAGGGATTAAACCACTGCCTATACATTCATGAGACATGACCTAGGAGACTCTAGTAGTCCAGAGATGACTTGGGACGGAGCTAGCGAGGGTCTAGCAGACGGATATCTACAATGGAAGTACAGCTAGGGGACTACGCCTAGAGCTAGGAAGCTCGGCATGGTAACCGGTGGTACTATCTAATCTCTAGATAAGCGACTAGACGGCGCTAGGTGGAATAACCCTACTAGCGACCGGCTAGGGCTTTGACAAAGACATACCACGACATACGAGATGAGGCAGCACGCGGCTAGTGCCCGATCTGGGCAGCTAGGGCGAAGGGGAATAGCCAGTTGGCTATTGGAATGGAGCTAGGGATGATCGTACAGCCTGTACCGATGTTCAGAGGGTGGATCAATGTTCTGACCAACAAGCTATGACCATTTGATGTCGGTCGCAACACTGCGTCGCCTAGATGTAATAGATCGACGCTCTGACAGAGTAGAGATGACCTAGATCACCGGCTACATCGCCGGTTGGTCCGGAAGGGGTGCTCGGCATAGATGGAGGGCTGAGGATCCATTGATATACCCACGGTTGAACACTAGCCGGTCAGCGAGGCTGACCAGGCATATACCAAACCAGTCCCAAAACCAAACGGCAGTCGTCTCATTGGCTGACCGTATTTCTTATCATCTAATATTGCTTATTGTATTATTCAGCTCGCTTTCACATGTAACTCACACCTAGTAGTATAAAAGGGAGCGCAGGACAGACTAGGGTCTAAGAACATTACGCCCCAGACTTTGGACGAAGCTGGTGCTAGTGGACTCAGGCTGCTAGTGGAGGTTGATACCGAACTTCACTTGTAGTAGTCTTTATATTGGAATCAGTATCTGTGGACTCTGGAAACATCGAGTGACTAAGTTGAGGATTTCGTGTTATTGGTCCTAGACCTCCACATATAAAACAAGGGTGTTCTCTTCGAGACCCAACTGCAGTTTGCGCTAGTGACTTTGCCTTCACCCCGACACGATGGAAGCTCTGTCGTAGTGTGTTAGATCGCTTGCTAGGTGGATTGTGTGTTGACTTGAGCCCACTAAGAAGAAGACGGACTAGGTGCCCCCACCTCTAGTTTGGCTATAACTTGTCAGTTACTTCGCCTTCACCCCATATAGACGGAAGCTCTGTCGTAGTGTGTTGGGTCGCTAGCTGGACGCTTGTAGTGAACTAGTGCCGATAAAAGCGGAAAGGTTCCTGTTCTTGGTTAAGGAATAGGTCGGCGGTCAAGGAGAGTCTTGCCGTTTGAGGATTGAAGTCCATTTGTTGTTAGCCTCAGTAGTCTTTGGGGCTGCCCTTAGCGAGGATTTTCACAAACCTACATACTCTGCCCTGGTGTTCTCGACCTAGCAGTCCAGCCATCTTGTATCCACCCCATATAAACACACCCCCGGACCATCCCTAGGTTCCTAGCAGTGTTGTTGTTGGCGGTTGCATATTGCTAGTACGTTGTAGAGTGTGTTGTTGGAAGCCTATAAATCAAACTTGTGTTTGTTCAAACCTGCTGGTCACATACTATGGCCCGGACCCGAACTCACAAAGAGAAGCACTTAGATCTTTGGAGGTAGATTGGTTTGTGGTTGGTTGTTTTGGGTGTTTGTTCGCAATACCTATCAATTAGCTATTCCTAGTCATATAAGAAGTGCACCGTTTCGGCGGATCGACATGAGAAGTCGATCCGCCGGTGGTCCATGGGGTCTGTCCTCCGCTGGGGTCGTCGTTGTCCGTTGTTGGCTCGTGCTTCGGGCTTGCGTTGAGGTGGTTGTCCAAGCAAGGGCGAGATGGGAGAGGGAGGCAGGAGATGACAGGCGTGACATCACATCAATGGGCGTTTAGCGGGTGCTAAGCACTTAGGGCGCTTTCGACAGGACAAAAAAATAAAGCTGAACTCGATTTCGGACAACAATTGTAACAATAGATTGAGGTATTCATATATATACAGTTTATTTATTGTAAATTACAATGAATCACATTTTTTTCGCAACAAGACAAGAAACGGGTTTCACAACAACAAGTCCAACGAGGGTAGCATTCGGGACGACAACATGCAGCAGGAAAAAAAAAGACAACAAATCAAAGCTCCCCCTCCTCCTTCTCCAGATCATGATCAAGGCGCATCAGGAGAACAGCAGTGCGACCGAAGTGCTCCCAGAAAGCTTGTGTGTAGTAGCAACACACAGCATTTTCCAGCTCCTTCATCTCGGCGGTAGGCCACGGATGCCGGTCGATGATACGGCGAATAATGCTAGAGGGGCTGGACTTGGTTACCCAATTGAGCATCAACGTCGCTGTCTGCCCGACAAAGACATGATGCTCTTCTAGCGATGTCGAGGCCCAACCCTGCTTGCTGATCTCCAACGGCGGCCCAACCAGCACCCTACCTGCGAAACATTTCGTCACCTCGTCCACCCTCGTTTTCCTCGACGCCCGCCTATCGAGAGCACAAAACTCAAACCAGAAGCTGGTCTCGGCGACATCCCAAATGATTTCCTGTGTCTCCCCAAGACTGAACAAGGGCAGAGACTCGGTAGGGACGGGGAAGCCCTTGATACTCCTGACGCCGGACGCCTCCAATGCTGGGAGTATGACATCTTCCAGTTCCTTGCTCCGCCTGTACGCTTTCGAGTCGGGAGGCCCACATTTTGTCATATGCCCCTCTAAAGCATCCCGCCACTGCTGCGGGGCGAGAAGCTGGGGGCGATTGGCGAGCATGAACAGGAAGCCGTCGCGAAGGAGCTTCCAGTGGTGGAGGAACCTGCGACGGTTGCTGGGGATTGGAGTTGGAAAATAGCGCAGGTTCGGGGAGGACATATCTCATATCCGCGGCGAGCCCTCCAGCTGGGTACGGGATGACAGCGCGATCGACTCGTGCCAGCGCAGCGGCCATACAGTCGATCAAAGGCGGCATTTTGGGGACTGTCAATGCCACAAATTTATCGCGATCGGTTTTCGCAGGCCCCGCGGACGCCTTCTTGGGTTTTGCTGCATCTGTTAAAAAAGGTATTTGTGAGTGATGTTAAAATTGCAGAGGAAAACCGAAAGCAAAGCACACACACGGCCGTTATCCAGTGCCAGAATTTCTGCCAGGATTTTTCGGAATGGCGCGAGGATTGGCGCGAGGATTTGCTGGATTTGCTGGAGTACAGCTTGAATTAATGATATGCACCTGTTGTAAAGGAAAGCAGTGTACCGAAGTTTGAAAGTGACAGCGCCGCTGCACGAGAACTTGTACTAGCAATGGGAGGCGGAGATGGCACGCGAGCGAAGCCGGTGTCAAAGGGGTCGTGGTACCATGGGGTTGTACCGGGTCGCACGGTGGATCACCTCGATTTTTTCTGTAGTGCTATTCCTTGTGTATAAAACAGGTGGCGCCCCTGCGCTGTGCGCGTCGGGGTCGGGCAGACCCAGGTTCAGCTCCAGTAAAGGGACGACGGCCAGTATGTTCTCTGCGTCAAAAACCATCTCAGGTCGAAGGAACCAAAACGGAACACCGGCAGCCCATAGTTGCTGAGCAACGGAGGGACGAGATGTGAAAGCTCCGACGCACTCCGCTGAAACGGTGCACTAGGGTGCGGCCGTGAAATCTAATGGATTGACTAGTGAGAAAAGCGAACTAGTCACTCTACTCAAACCAACCAAAACCAAAACAAATCACTAATCCTAATCCTAATACTCGTGTGTGTGTGTTCGGGGAGGTAGGGTACGTATCACCCGTCAAAAGGGTGTGCAAGGTTGGAATAAGGCTTTGTTTCAATAGCAACTATGCGGTTTTAAGCAGTTATGCTAGGATAGCAGGGACTTCACGCCAACAGGATATCAAGACTCAAGTTAAACCTTAGACTGTTCAAGTCTTCAGTTTCTTTGTGAGCGGCAGAACCTAACACTACTGGCAGCTAGCCAAGAAGCAGAAGGTAGGGCAGACTATCAACAAACAGACGCTACTTCAATATCAACCAACGCTGCACGAACGGCGGCGGTATCAACGAAACGGGCTGTTACACAGAAGGTGGACGCTGGGCTAAGGCGCGGACAGTTACACTGAAGGCGGCGGTTTCACTTCTACTAGCACAAACTGGTCTTTAGTCCTGGAGGCCTAAAGCGCTGCTACAGGAGACAAGAGAGTACGATTTACACAACAAGTCTTAGTCCTGGAGGCCTAAAGCGCTGCTACAGGAGACGGGTTGGTGCAGGTTTGAACTGGGCTCTTATATCAATGTGATTGGTAGTCTTTTCGACGTCCCGTATCTCTTAATCTTTTCTGTGCGTCTGCAAATATATCTGATTTCTATCACAAATCTAGAGTCTACTATATTGCCCGTATATCTGGGGGATAGTTTACTGGCTAATACAGAGTACACAGCTGGCTTTTATACATTTCAGAGAGGAGTAAAGGAGATAGACGGAATGAATAGGAACAATAAAGGGTGGGAGCCCGAGTAGTGAATGGCCAATGGCGTAGAAGACATTCTCAACCATGGGTATTATGACCTGCTACCGGAGCTAGTCCACATGTATTTCTCTAGCACGCCATAAGACGTGCTTAGTTGTCTTGGTTTCCATCTTTCTGACTGAGCAAGTCTGTCATTGCTGACTAGTCAAGTCAGTCTCAGTCAAGTTCTATTCCATTTCTCTATCAGTCCACACTTCACAAGCTCAGTTGGAATGTATAACAAATATCAAGCAGATTGACAAGCATAGCGCGGCGCTATACTGGCAGACTAGTATAGTGACTAGTAAAGCATAGCGCGGCGCTATTCTATAGTGTCGATCCTCATCAATCATATCAGTAAATCCTTGATGCGAGGCCCGCATCTTTCTAACGGTCAGATCTGCCCGAGTAACCACAGTGATGATTAACTCGGTAACAAGTCTTCATCCTAATCTAATCAGTTGGTCTTATACACAACATGGCGCGGTGCTATATCCCTGCCGGCCCTAATGTGGTTGTACCAATCCTGACTTCGTATATCTTGTTTTTAATAGTCATCAGACTATTCAGAGGCCGTTGAGATGGCGAGTCAATAATTCTGAGTAGTTCCCTGATGTTTCACCTCCAGCGCATAAGATAATGGCTTACCGCCACCATCTATAGCTCAGTGTAGAATATCATAGTCAGGACGTAACAGCCTTTTGGGCTGCCTTGTCAAGTCTACTCAATCCTTCATAGTTGGTTTGTTACACTGACTTTCGGCCATCAATAGTGTAGCCTACCACCCCAGGGCGGGTGTACGCTCATAATCTAATGCCTCACTTCTGCCCGCTAATAGGTTCAAAATGAAATAAAAACTGGTGTTTTCATGCATGTTTTGGTACACGCCCTATCACCGCAACACTGGATGTGCTGCGAACGAGGGTAATTTTCCATGCGTGGCTTGTAGACCGTCATGTACTCGTACAACGCTTCCAGCTCAAGCACTTCGCGTTGGAGGGAGGTCAGCGCAAAGAGCATCTTGGGGAACATTGTGGGGAGTATCTGCAGCTGGTCGAGCCACATGACTGTGTGTGCCATAAGTTGCCCAAAGAGCGGAAGGAGAGGTTCGCTAGATTTCTCCTGAAGCGCTTTGCATCGCCCGACGACCCTGTTGACAGCGTCGATGATCGGAGACATCTGCGCCGGCGCCAGGTGTCCCAACCCTCTGGTCACCGCACTCCCGACTACAAAGTCCTGCGGCCAAGGATCCCACCACATGGCCGCAAGGTCCGAACACGTCCCTTTCTTAGCAATAACCGCCAGATGGCAGTAGAAGTCGCTGAACTGCTGCGGCCAGAGAGTCGGATCGTCCGTCCCGTAGCGCATGTCAGATCTGAGGTACACCGAGTGAGGAGTTTTCAGGGATGGAACGGCAGGGACGTAGTCGGTATTTGTAGTAATGAAGTAGTGCTGCGAGCCTAGTTCAGCGAAGGCAGCGACTTTGCCATCGAATGGGCCCAGCGGTTCGAGGAAATTTCGATTCCTTAAAAGATCAACGCTGTGGGGGAATGGTTTGGCGGAGGTGGAGGAGTTGTCCTGTGGAGGCGGCTGTCTTGTATTGTGCTTGAGTTTCCATTGGGCCAATGATTTGTGGTGAGTATTCGCCATGAGAAGTCGACACAAGAGCAGACTGAAAGTCTGCTCAGAGGGACCAGACTGAAAGTCTGGTCTGGAAGCGGTCCTGGGGTCGTTGGTTGTGGGCTTGGACGAGGGAGTGAGGAGGCGGGATGGAGGGAAGTGATAAGCGCAAAAGCTATATGATGCTGCTGCTGCATCACACACTTGATGTGTGACAGTAGCGCTCATCACTTCCTGCCTCCATCTCCCACCTCGCCCTTGGACAACCACTCCAACGCAAGCCCGACGCACGAGCCGACAACAGACAACGACGACCCCAGCGGAGGACAGACCCTATGGACCACCGTCGGATCAACTTCTCATGTCGATCCGCACTTGGGCTCGACTTTCAGTCGTGCCTGCCCGACTTTTAGTCGGTGCCCCTTCTCGGTTTTGTTGGTATAGGGCGGGGGATTTATTGGGAGAACGGAGGGTTTCAGGTGTTCCAAAACGGCCATTGTTTCTTGTCGTAAAATGGACTCTCTTTACTTTTACTTGATGTAAATCTGTCATCATCGTACGGTGTATTTTTTCTCGAATGTCTCTTTCTGGCTTTTGCTACGAATTGTCAACAAAATTGTAAAGACTCACATCCTCCGTCGCTTCAAGAACTTCGGCCACAGCTTGCGGGGGGTTTTTTTTTTTGGTAATAAGAAGGTGATTTATTTCCAGGAGTCTACAATTTCAGAATGGTCGCTAACTATTTTATCACTGGCAGTGCTGTGTCAATTCGACAAGTCTACATACCCCAGGTGTCTCATCTTCTTGTGCGGGCGTACCTCGACATCCTCCTCATCAAAAATATTGATTACCGGAAACCTCCTCTTTGGGGCACGGCACAGGGGCTCATCATCAATATGAGTGAGATCGATCACGTCTGGAGCCACGGAACGCGCTGGGGAGCTGGGAGGAGGGGTGGGAAGGTTTGGAAAAGGTGCGAGACGGCGAGAGGGGGTAGGGGTGGGTGGGTGAAGTCCGGATACATGGGGAGGTGCAGCAGCACGAGCGGCAGGAGGTCCATGAGTGCGAGGAGGAGTGGGCGTGTGAGCAGGAGCCGGCGCGCGAGCAGGAGTGGCAGTGGGGGTGGGAAGGTTTGGGAAAGGTGCGAGACGACGAGTGGGGGTAGGGGTGGGTATGCGAAGTCCGGGTACACCGGCACCAGCAGGTGCAGCAGCACAAGCGGGAGGAGGAGCAAGTGCAAGAGCCGGCACGCGAGCAGGAGCAGGCGTGTGAGCAGGAACAGGAGCAGGCGCACAAGCGGGAGTGGCGGCGGGGGCAGGGGCAACGCGTACCATCTGAAGCCCGGGAAGTGGCGCCAAGGCCCAGTCTGGACAAGGACCCAGACCACGAGCGGCAAGGGAGGGCACAATAAAATTGTGCCATGCCTGCTCTGCGTCTTGCAACTGCGACTTCGCTGCCGAATTACGGACGGTGTATTCGTTCCCGCACTTCATGAAGTATGCGTCGTAACCATCGAGATAGCTGCGCAGCTGGGTCTGGATTTGGAGAGGCGGAATATTGGTCTCTCGGGTTACAAGACGATCGGTGTGTATCTGGGGGAGGGGGTATGTCAATTGGAGAGTGCTGGGTGGCAGGATAAGAGTTGAGAACACACAAAGTTGATTTTGAGTTTTCCAAACTGGTGGAAAGTATTTGCAGTTCCTATTACAGCGTGGAGCCTTGTGAGCTGACCGATGTGCTCCTTAACGTATTCTAGGCCGAAGTATTCAACTACTTTTTGAATGACCTCTTGTTGCCGAACATTGGTGGTATAGTCAGGTCGAACCGACGCGCCGAAGCGGTGGCGGATTTCTTGGACTGGAACGTTGACTATTGTGGGGAAAGGTATGAGCTGGCCAAGTTTTATTTATTTGTTTAACGCCAACTTATAGAGAGGCACCGTGCCGTGCTTGGGTGGCTTTTCCATTTTAGGTATCAAAATCCACTACAATGACTACGCTTTGGCTTGACAGACTTGTAAGTGGCATCTCCTTAACTGTTGACTTCCACCTCGACCTAACACATATCCCGAAGTTTTTTTAACTGGATCTCTTGCCAAATGTCCCAACGATGGCGCCAAAGAAGCAGCAGAAACCAAAAGAAATGTTCAAACCCTACGATGCCACTGCCGTCCCCGACGTCATGCCATTCCCGGCCCTCGCGCGTGTTGCCACCACCAAGACCGAGGAGACAGCAGTGCCAAAACTCAATCAATACCAGCGCAGCTGGATCTTCGATGTCGCGCTTCGTGATGCCGACCTGCCTGGTCTATCGAAGCAGGCCAAGGCAGAATTTTACGAGAAGGTCAAGAACAACGTGTTTGAGGCGAAGGCATTCTAGCAAAAGGCCCAGCCGGGCGATTCTGAGGAGGAGGCATGTGTTCCCAAACTCATGGCCGCCTGGAAACGCGAGAACCAGAAGGCAAAGACCACACGCGTGGCCGACGACGGCGACGGCAGTGACGACGAGGAGGACAAGGGTGCACGGGTCGGCCTCCTCCGTGGATATACCAAGGCTGGGTGGCTCCGAGTGAGTAATTTTGGCATAACCTTGACTATTGAGCGGTGTCTGAACCACTCCGAAGGCGATCCAGAAGGTTATGACTAACAAACGGACAGCGGCTAAGACCCGCAAGCCGACAAAGAACGACAACACAGACTCAGTGGCAGTGGTACTGGCTCTGGCAATGGCGAAAGTTTTTGGCCTCGCCAGTTACACCGGACGCGACAAATTCCGCGGAGAGCGCCACGACGAGATCACCCCCTCCCGCACGCTGCTGGGTCCAGGAAATGCCGGTGGCAAATTCCGTAAGGCTGAGGCGGAGCTGTGGGCGAACGAAGATCAAGCAAAATGGGAGAGTGTGGCGGAGGCTGACAAAGACGTCGACTGGGAGGAGTAAGTGATCCATACTATCACCTACCTTCCTAACTAACCGACATTTCTCTAGACGCCAAAAGCTCCCGATGGGCATGGTCAAGCACATGGTCAACACCCTCAACGCTGGCCGCAAGTTCCACCCTTTCTTGGCGACCATGTTGATGGGCTGGCTGAATGAATGGGGCGAGATCCAATTTGAATGGTAAGTTTTTACATAAGTCTTGCGTCTTACTTACGGTAAGAGACAGGTCTGAGGTGCTGCCCAAGGGCGTCGTCATCAAACAGCGGTTTGAGGACAAATACCCCCAACTCGTGTCGGACAGCATCAACGCAATGTATGAATGGGTGAAAAAAGGCCTGCAAGGTAAATTCCAATGGCGAGGACATATTTTGGTGCTAAGTTATTCCCTAGACTACGGCGCTGCCCGCCATGGTTCCCCTGGACAGCCTGCCCCCGTTTTTCCCACGAGCGTCGAGGCGCTGGACGACATGTCTCCAAACATGGTGGCATAGACAGTGACTGATTTTTTGATCAAGTCGTATAGTGAGCCGTTTCGTTCATCGCCCCGGAAACTGAATCCTAACATACCGTGCCTGCAGAAGCTGCGTTTGGGGACGAGACTCAGAATATCCCATGGCCGACAATTGCCACCGAACCCGACCGATATTACGATGTGGGGAAGTTCGACCTGGTCTTCAGCTCCAGCGGGCTGGAAGGCTTCAAGGGCACACAGTGGCATCTTTTGGGTGCGGCACTGGCGGTGGGCGCCGGGGATGGGAGTTCTGGTTTCTTTCGGAAGGGGTCTGCGTTGGCGGGTGGGGAGGAGGATGCGCGTCTGCAGCGCAGGTGGAGGACGTGTGCGAGGCGGCGGATGCGGAGGATGTGCGCAAGGACGAGGAGGAGGTGGAGGACGTACCCAAGGCGGCGGAAGCAGAGGAAGCGCGCAAGGAGGATGAGGTGGAGGCTGCGCGCAAGGCAGCTGATGCGGAGGACGCGCACAAGGACCAGCTCATATGGTCAGAATAACCAGTTAACGGTTGGAGGTTGCCACAGGGCTTAATGTGTTATTGTATGGATAGCCTAACATAGCATAACATAGGCATAACATGTTATCTGTGGGTGACTATATAGGGTAATATGTAGTCAGGTGATCTCCGGACCCGGAGGACAAGATGTCAGGTGATCTCTGAGCTGGCCGAAAAATGTAACAGGTTATAATAGGGAAATAAAAGAAAGGCACTAGCAAGGCTTGAACCCAAGGCCTTTGACTGATCTTACATAAGAACAGCGCCAGGACTCTAACCACTAGACCTCCAACCATTAACTGGTTAATCTGGCCTTATGTGGTGCAAGGACGACAAGGAGGTGGAGGACGCGCCCAAGGTGGCGGAAGCAGAGGAAGCGTGCAAGGCGGATGCCGAGGATGCGCGCAAGGACAACGAGGAGGTGGAGGACGCGCGCGAGGCGGCGGATGCGGAGGACACGCACAAGGACGATGAGGAGGTGGACGTGCCCAAGGCGGCGGAAGCAGAGGAAGCGTGCGAGGAGGGTGAGGCGGAGGCTGCGCGCAAGGAGGCAGACGTGGAGGGTGTGCGCAAGACGAAGGTGAAGAAGAGTCGAAAGCGGAGGATGGGCTTGAAGCAGATGAAGAAGGTGCAGCACGCCGAACTGCAAGAGCTCGTAAAACACCAGCGGTACGTTTCATTGACCCGCATTATGGCCTATCTGATTTTAATCGTAGGAGGCTGAAGCAGAACGTAAGGAGAAAATGGCGGCAGCAACAAGTGAGAAGCGGAAACCTGGGTGAGTCGCTCTGTGAGCATGAAGGCTAGTGGCGTTAATGATTTGTCAGTTACTCGTATGTGGAGAAAAGTCCAGTCAAGAAGGGCCGTGGGGGAAAGAGGTGCGCATCCATTTCAGTTTCAATGACACGGAAAACTGACACAGATCTTAGATCTTAAGTTCGGGCGGGAACTCAAGTTCACCAGGGCAGGACTAGAGTTCAGCTGAACTCTAGTCCTCGACGTGGGACTTAAGCTCTGGGGTCTTAAGTCTTAAGTCTGTAGCGGAGACTTATGTGCCGTGGGGGTCTTAAGTCTGGAGCCGAGACTTAAGTGCCGTCTGTATTGTGTATGAATGTATGAACTTTTGCGATATCTTAAGATCACAGACATCTTAAGATATTCTGATGTGGTCTCAAGTGTTCTGAAGATTATGAAGACTTAAGTTCTATAACGGGCGGGGGTACAGGGCAGCTATAGGTAGAATAGGTAGGGAGAGCAGGGTCTTAAAGACCCAGAGGACTTGAGACTTTTGGTGGTCTACAGCGGCCACATCTTAAGACAGGCTCATCTTATTTCATCGTGGGGCATAGCAAGCCATGCACACGTCGGCATGAATAGTGCGTCTATGCGCGAGCGCACCGGTTTGATCTCGTCTGGTCCGTTGCGGTCGCCCTCGTTCATAATTGTATTTCTTTCTTTCGTCCTGTCATCCGCTGACGCCCGACGCCTATGCACTTCCCCATAGCTTGATTATCATTATCGGTATCCTCACCGCCTGCCGGTTTGCCTTGAAGAGCAGATGCGGCGCGCTCGACACACGGACATACGCGTGACGCGCTGGGGCCTGTAAGCTTCTCCTTCAGGCCACTCATGGTCCTCACAGTGTGGGCCGCGGGCTCTGTGCTTTGTCCCTGTGCTCCGAGTCGGGATCTCGGCCGGACGTAGCGCATCTATTCGCGATCGCCTTGCTCCCAGAAATAATGTCCTCTGCCGCGTGCCACTGCTAGTGCGTACGGCGCTCAGGCTCTTTGACCCAGAGTCTCGAGCTCATTATTTCGAGGCAGCACCGGGGACAATATTGTGTATGCCGATGTTCTTGCGGCCTCCGCTGACGATAACTTGCTGCGTGGAGCACGGCAGGTACATGTATGACGCTTCCCATCCGGGCGCACCCTCATTTTTTATCCCTCATCCTCATCACCCGCTCTTCTGTACCTCTGCAGTCTATCGAAGCCTGGCCCGCCGATCCTCGTACTACACCCGCGTTTCGCGCACGGCGATCAGGGATCGAGTCGTCTCATTTCAAGCGTGAGTGGCGAAACTCGACGTCACTTGCACGCTTCCAAAAACACCATTACAGCATTCGCGCACTCTCTATAACTCCAATCTACACAATCACAATAATACCACAAATACTCATCGGTATATTCTCCTTGTTTCGTTTTGGTTTGCATGGACTTTCGCTGCCTATGCACCGATCTCATTCATGCATTCCTTTATTCGCTTTACTCGTTCCGTCCTCGCTGACTCGTATTCGCAGACCACTGTCCTGGGCTGCAAGCTCCTCCGCCTTTCCGTCTCGGAACAAGGTGAGTTAAAATCTCTTCTCATGAGGAATTGCGCGGAGTGACTCGGAAGAGAAGTGTGGTTCTGCCACGATGGGGCTCCCCCCCCCCCCCCCCCCCCCCCCCCTCCCCCCCCCACTGCCCCCCACGCGATCCAATTGCCCCTTCATTGATTGGATTTCCACCCACTCCATCATGTAGTATTGTCTACGCATCCTCTGTCATTTCTGACGCACTTCCACAGACCTTCCTCACACACCGCGCCGATGTCTCATCTCCAGCGCAATTACGCCATACCGGTGTGTCTCGCTCCCTCCCTCCCATTTGTTTTTCAGCGGTTCAAGATGACGGTGCAGGCGATAGTTCTTGGCTTCCTTATACAGATACATTCTTGATTCTCATATATTGGTCCTGCAATAGACTCAACAGAACTACTTTGCTTCCAATTCCGAAGCTACGTCCACCAGCTCCCGAGATGACCATAATAATTGCAAGACTGTAGATCAGTACCAATGCGATATGTTACGTTTCACGTTTGTTTCACGACGATAGCTGTTTGACCAAGGAATTAGCTCCTTGAGCGGCGGAGGTTATACGAGCCCATATGCAGCTAGTCCCGGTGGGAGATGATGCAAATATTTTTTGGGATGGTGGCACCTTTTTTCAAACTTTTTTTGGCCCGGATACCACTACGCTTGCATCCTCACCTTTTCGTGCTGCTGAGAAAACCACTCGGTTGTACATTAAGGTGCCGCCGTGGCATACACCAGTGCTCTAATCCTTGGTAGTTCCTTGCCTTGGCATCATCTGTTACATTCTAAGCTTGGTTTGATTCTCTGCATAAATATATTCCATCCTGCTAAACACTGAATACTATGGACTAATTGAAATGAACCCCTTGTGTATCTGCAAGGGCTCTCTGCTATGTCCTACTAACTATTTACATCACCAGTGTATAAAAGCACCCACGGTTGAAGCGACCTCCAGCAGTTCATCTTTCGCAACATGCTTTCATCTCTCGTGACACTTGTCTCCCTCAGCCTTCTCTCTGTCGCGGTTCCATTGGAGGAACGCGCTCCACCATGCGAGGATGTGATGGTCATTCACTGCATTCAGGCCATTGATCGGCACAGCTTGCCGAGCTGCACCGCCATGAGTTACGCTCGCGACAGAGTCTGCCGCGATGCCGTCATCATTGCGGCAGACTCTGTCGCGATGCCTCGCCTAAGCGCGGCTCATGGCGGTGCAGCTTGGCAAGCTGCGCTGACCAATGGCCTGAATACAGTGAGTTCAGATCCAGCCAAGATCCAGCGCACCCCGAAGCAGACTATCGAACATCTGAACCAGGTCCTTTTCGTGCGGGGAGCCCTTGAAGTGCCCCCGATTGGATTGGTCGCCGCACCACCCCTCGGTCCCCTCCAGGCTGCCCTTCTGGCCCGGCTCACCCCCCTTGGCAAAACCTTGTCTTTCACGGGCGTCAATTACATTGCAAGCTTTGCTGGACTCATCACGGGAGGGAGTGCCACGGGTGCGGCGGCGATGGCAGTGCAGCTGACCGACATCGCAAACTCATACCCCAGTGTAAGTCGAACTGAACTTTAACATAAGGCGCTTTCGCACCAAAAGTACTGACATTCATCATGCATCCAGGCATCACTTGTCACCGCAGGATACGACGAGGGCGGGCAGCTTGTCCATGATTCGGCGAAGTTGCTCACCGCCCCCGTTGCTGCTCGCCTCAAGCTGCAGTCATTTTCATGAGCACGCCCATCGGCTGAGAATGCTAGTATTAACGCTGCTGTTGGTAGGGTGATCCCGACAACGGGGACACTGTCCAAGGTGTCTCTCCAGCCAATACCGACGAGATATGCCATTTCGGTGACCTTATCTGCTCCACAACTTTCTGCGTTTTCTTGGTTTTGCCGCCGCATCTGTAAGACGGCCGTTCCTTTGAAGGCGAGCACTCCAGTGCTGATAATCACTTCCTGCACAGGACATATGGCATCGATACCGGGGCTGCTGCCAATTTCACCGTCGCGAGAGTTTAAACCCGATGCTGATGAATTCTCCCCTAAAGTTCTGGTTGGTTTGAGATTGCAATGTCGAAGTGACCTGTAAATTCGTCTGTGTAAAAATGTGTAACTGTCGTGATCTGTGTTCAACGCGGCGCAGGCAAATGAGATGGAGAGATGGCGATTGCAGTTTGTCTGACTTCCGACAATGTCCTGGACCTTTCAATTTTGCGATATTCCCCCCCTTGTTATCGTGGCACTTGTGTAGTCTCTTGGAGGCAGCCACTACAATAGAGCCTGATCTCGTACCTCGATGTAGCATCAAACTCTTCAGGCAAAATGCACCCATAGAAAGGAGAATCAAACCCTCAGAGAATGCAATGAATCAGTTTTCCACCCCCTATTCAACCTCAAAAAGCAAACTAGACCGCATCCTCGTACCGCGTCTTCCGTGTCGGATATTCTGGGACCAGCCAAGTTCGACTCGAGCATGGACCAAGAGGCTGGAGATACCCAGTACGACTGGGAACAAAGCGGAGGCGATGAATTCCAGCTCCGAGCGGGCGAGAATGATTGTGGTGCTCATGATGAGCCGAAACCTTGGGAGGCAGGATCAAGTTGTGTGGAAGACATGAACATTGGCGACCTACTGTTGGAGTTGCGCCTCGAAGCCCATCACATGGCCGCGTGCTTGAGGCACGCGCCACTTGCAGCTTTTACCTCAGTCCTTGCTATGCACATCGACTGAGGTAAAGTGCTTTTCAGCTATATTCGATACTGCCGTACTTATACTAATACCTAGATATTGTCTAGGTACATCATATTTATATATGAGTCCTTGCTACGCACATTGACTGAGATATTGTCTAGTTTATACATTTTCAAGGCTGCACCGTCGACAACTATGGCGAGGAAGAGCTTGGGAACCTTTGTAAACATAGTGGCTCAGTAGAGGGATGGAAGATATTCCATTAAAGATGACCTCATTGTTATCTTCGTGCTGCACTTAATATGCGGAACACGAGGAAGGTAGTCACAACGAGAAGCGAAGAGGCGTATTTGAGAGCATACTCCCACATTCCATGGCCTAACTCGAGGCCCATCGAGGCGGACAACCCTTGGGACAACCCCTTCGTTTCGGGACCGTGAGATGAATCCAACAGCCGCCGTCCTTTCTTTCACCGAACGCCGCGGCGCGCGGATTATCTGCATCGGGTCAAAACGATGAAGCTGATCGCCGGTGCTTGCGCTTGATTGTCGCGGGTGGCGCGACACGTCGTTCTCGCACTGTGATCTATGACGGTGTTTATCGGACTAAAATACGATGTCATTGGATTGCATTTGATGCAATCAGTTTTTGTCGATGCAATTCGATTTAAATTGATTGCATTAAATGCAATCCCAGTGAAATTCGATGCACTATGATGCAACGTAACCAGTGCACTTCAATGCGTTACAGTGCACTTTGTTTCCCCATAATTTCCGGCATTGCATTGAATGGCATTGCAACCGCACTGCACTGCACTGCATTGGCGGCTATTTCTCGATCAGGCCAAGCACGACCACAGCGGCTGCACTGCACCAGTGCACTTCTTTGATGTGATACTACGCCATTTCCGTAAGATCGCCAATCAGCCAATGCACTCCTATTCTAAAGAATTGGCCCTCAATCCGACTTCTGGCCCCAGGGTGGCTGTACCTCCGACACAGTAAGCGGGAAATTGATGTTTCAATCTCCTACCATGTCTTTTCATCTTCCCGCTCGTGGCAACTGCTTCTCTGTCCCTGTAAAAACACCTATTTCTACGAAGACGGCTATGATGATAGCAAGGTCAGTGCATTTCCTCCTTCTTTTGGTCTGCTCTTCTTAGGGACCGTGATTTACGACCTTAACATAGCCCAGAGCCTATTCCGACCTGTGTGTATGCCAACACCCTTATACCACTCATCGGCTTCCTATGCTCCTGATCCGGAACATCCTCACCCTTCACGTATCAAAGGTGCCAATGTTATGTACGACTGCGGTGGCTTTCTGGCGGTATGTTCTCATCTCATATCTGTATGCGTGGCCCGCCGGCCTCACACATCCCATCCTGCATAAAGGCCATACACCCACCATGGGTTCCTCCCACAATTTGTGTGGGTTGCATGCATCCGTGGTTCCACCATGAGGATCCAGAACCCTCAGCAGTCCTGACCACAGCACCCGGTCACTCTGCGTGAGAGCATCCTGTTTTATTTTCCGTTTCCTTCTCTCATCACAGCATCTAGGACTCTACCGCTACCACCACCCTCTTCTGGCTCACTCCCCATCCCTCGTGGACCTCAGTGCCTCCGCGTCATCATGCACTCCCCCCCCCCCGCGAATATATTTCGTTCCAGCCTGCCAACACCTACGGTTGAGTTCCATGTACCCGGACACATGGGAGGCTTCCAGGTTTTACCCCCTGCCAACGATGTTCTCGCAGATCGTGTGCGAAGTGAAAATGAAAACCTGCCCCAGCATACAACTTTGAGGCCTGGCTTGTCCTCTCGCGGCATTCGGGGAGGACGCGGCGGGCGTGGTGGATCGACCAGTCGAGGTGGACATCGGCTCCCCTCATCATCGACAAACCCATTCACCGATGGAACCACATCAGCTGCTGCTGCCAAAAAGAACAAGAAAAAAGCGACTCAACGCAGATATCTCGTATGCATTCTACCCTTTTGTGTATGGTTTTTTTTTTTTGCCTCTCTCTCCAATCATGTTAACGACGTCTTGTACCGCTTTTACCAGCCTAACCCTCAGCACGAAGATCCAGCTGCACCTTCCCCCATCTACCAATTCTATACCATGACTCAAACCTATCCGCTTTTAGAGGCCCTCAATAAGCATGATCTCACCTTCCGCATTGACCTTGTCGTTGGAGGCAGCCAAGATCACACTGTCGTATGGGATACAGTCGATGATGAGCTTTCTTCACACCTTGCCCAGCATAGCATTGTACTCCCCCCTGACCCTAGTGTTCCCCTGGAATCTCCCCGAACCTTCTCGAATGCAGACTGGACTGTTGTTCATGCCCGAACGTCACGGGTAGAGCAACACCGCAAACTCCACCCTGTCAATTAGTTCGATTACATGTTCACGGAGAAGGCTCTCTACGCTGCATGTAAATCAATCCCCCATCCCCGGGAAGCTGATCTGACCCTCATGTTCATTGGCGAGTCTTTCTAACGCCTTGTCCGACTTTCTCTAAATCCGCAGCCTAGCCCCCCTCTTTGGCAATCTACGTGCCCCTCTGAATGATGAACTCTACAGCATTCGGGCACCGGAAACAGAAACACTAGCTCATCGTTGCTTCCCTTTCCGCGTCTGGTGCTCGTTGCAGTTTCAGGATGACTTCGACTCAGCGGTCGCTAACACGTGCTTTGACGTCTGTACTGATGCAGATGAGATGGTGTGGTATTCCTAAATTTCATCTTGCGGTGGCTCACAACATAGCCAGGCCACAGACAGCCAAGCCCCTCAGCTGCAAACAAGCACCTCCCACACGCGGGCGCGGTCAACACCCTCAGTGAGGATAATTACTCTCATCCGGAGCTGCGCAGCCTCTGACTGGCATCAGCCTGACCCTTCAGATCAGCCGCCGACGACCAGAAGACGCCACAGTCATATCGATGTATGTCCCCTCTATCCTCCACATTCTCTATCCCTCCAACACTTGTGCCCTTAGTATGACTATATTGACATTGATTCTGACGTGCGTTCCCCTCACTTTGAGCCCCTTTTTACTTCTGTATCTTGCTTCTAGGATGAGCCAGACTATCCACCGTCTCAACAGCTCATCTCTTTCGGTATCGGGAACACAAATGCAAGGCCCGATGAAAATGCTATGCCTATAGTATGTGACTTTGTGCCTTGGTCCGCTCGCTTATGTTTCTTTATACTTCTAGCCAGAAAACCCGCATCTTGTCCCAGATCCCTCGGCCCTATCCGAAATCCTCCCGCTAGAGAGCTGGCACCGCGCTTCTGGCCTGGAATTGTCGATTTGGGTCCGGAATATCCTCGGTGGACTTGCGGCAAATATTGTTCCCATCCAAGTCGAAGGTCCTTCAGTCGATGCAATAGCCCTGACGCTCTGTAGTCTTATCCAGAGCAATGGGACAGAATCCCTGCTCATTTTAGAGCCAAAAGTCATGTGCTCGCTCGTATCCGACCTTGGTCTATTAGCCACCGGACGAATGTATACCGTGTACGTCCTCTTCCCCCTCCTCTGGGCCACTTCTCAACTCGGCCTTCCAGTCATCATCCCAATGCCCAACGCTATGAGGCTCGGGGCGAGGCGCCACCTCACCCTGCCTCAGGTCAAGGTCCAGAGCGCACCGTTCACACCCGGGCTATTGAGCTGCGTGCCAACGATTTGGAGCGGTGGAGAGAAAGCGCCAGCAGCACCTTCATGCAGCCCAACTTCCACGACAACACATCTACAACTCCTGCGCGCTGGGATGCATTCTATGTAGACGGCCGTTACGCTGCCCTTTATATCATCTCCCAAGCTGCTGGCCCCTCACCAATATCTCCATTTGTGATCTTTGCAGCTACACAAATGAGCCGCAAAGCCCTAGGAGAACTCTCGCTGTCTCTGATACACGTTCTTGACCTGACCAGTGCCCGGATTCTCCATCCTTGGTTTGACGTCCTGCCTGATACTACCTGGCTGCCAAACAATATTGCAACAACTCCTTGGGCGGCAGCCGTACACATGCTGCTGGAGCATTATTTGCCCGATCTTCCGGTAAATTGTGTGTGCCTCCATCAGAGTGTTCTTTTTTTTATAAATCACCAGGAGGATTGGCTTTCACAGCGTCGCACTCAGGTGGTGCACAACGACGTGCATGAGCGCCTCCTTGAGGCCTTTTTTCTTGGGCTCACTGACGCGTGGGGCAACGAAGAGTTCCAGGCGTTTCAACGAGGGCAACGCCTCCAATTGGGACCACCTGCAAATGATTACAGCCCTGCCCCCACTCTGGGTGACGTACGGCTCTTATTCTCCTCACCTTACCTGCTTCTCACATTGTCGTATAGCACTGGGCTGCTGCATTCACCGTCACACGTTACCTTGTTGCTCTGTATGATCGCCAAGTCAAGAACCCTGAGGACCTAATATCTCATCTTCAAATCATCACTGACGCGACGGCGGCCATCACAAATCCAGTGTCCGACCTCTACGTTCAGCTCTTTAAATGGCGTCTGCATCGTTGGCTCAGCGGTAGCGGCTATCCGCCAGAGCTGAAAGGTGTCTATGTATCGGATGCTGAGTATGACAGGCATCGGGGAAGTGCTGCTATCCGTGCAGCTCGCCTTCTGTATAGCTTGACAGAGAGCTACACGCTTCCAGCCTCTCCCTCCACTCAGTTGAAGGTATCTCAGCTCGACCTCCGTGCCGAAATCGAGTTGCGCGAGTCTTATGATGACCAAAAGGCTGTCTTTTGGCATTCCTGCATGCGGTCAGCCGAGATATTCTTCACCCCGTGGCTCAAGAACATCTTGTTGGAGCTGGGAAATCTGGAGGATTTGGATGCAGTTTATCACTTCGATCTTTGGATGTCGCGTGTGACTTGTCTCAAAGGAGGTGACTACAACCGTTTTTAGCACCTGGAATATATAGAATATATACCTTCATTAAATAAATCTCAATTTCCTGTCCCAAGAGCACAGAGCTCAGCGACGGAGACCTTGTCGCACCGGGAAAGCTCAAAAGAGTCATGCGCACCGCCACACAGACCTTTCTCTGCTTCTGCTATGTCCGAACAACTGCGGAACTTCCGTCTAGGCTACGAGACCATGGACCGTCGGGTCAGGATAGCCCTTCGGATACATATAGGCGACGAACTGCGGCTTCAGCGGCAGATACAGGAGTGCGTTCATTTTTTTTTCGACTGCAGAGCAAGTAGGTTTTCGATTGTCTTTTCTTTCTCGTAGAAATGAATTTGTTGCCAGGGTCGGGCCCACATCCCTCCAGATGAATTTGCAGACCTCCGCCGCAGTATCGACGACATGATAGCTGCGCTAGAAGCGGCTGTCAGTCAATGCGCCGATCCTTTGGATGTGCCGATGCTTTCCGTCATGCCTCAAATACCCGCAGCTGACCGAAAGCGCGGCAGGCCACGAAAAGAGATTGATAAACAATTCCTGGCCGGAGCACTGACCTTGCGCGGTCCCACAGGGATTGCAAGGTCTTTGAATTGTAACCCCCGTACCGTTCGTCGAAGAGCCTTGGATTATGGACTCGCCGAACCTGGAGCACCATGCTATCAGGACATCCCCCAAGCAGATGGTACGACTCGCAGGGTGTGGCAGTCTACTGGCCCTCCAATCGCTGCCATTAGTGATATGCCGGCTGAACTCGATCGAGAGATTGCCGACATCCTTTGTCTCTTCCCCACCTTTGGCCGCTCAATGCTAGCTGGTGCTTTGCGCTCGCGTGGGTTCCGGGTACCACAGGACCGAATAGAGGCTTCCTACCTGTGTGTTCACGGAGCACCTCCTCGCCTGTTTGGTGAACGTCGACTTGAGCGCAAGAAGTACTCTGTTCCTGGGGTCAATTCGTTGTGGCATCACGATGGGCAGCACAGTAGGTGTTTTCCTGCTCTACGTCCACGTCTCACTTCTGATATTATGTTTCCCAGGTCTGATACGATGGAAACTGGTCACTCATTCCTTCATCGACGGCAAGTCCCGCTTCTTGACCGGAATTCGAATCAGCAACAACAATCGGGCGACCACAGTGCTTGCTGTCTTTGAGATGGCTACACAGCTACACGGCTGGCCTAGTCGCTGCAGAGGGGATCACGGAAAGGAGAATGTCCACGTCGCTGAGAGGATGGAGCAGGTTCGCGGCCGTGGCCGCGGGTCTTACATATGGGGGCAGTGCGTTTTTTCCCTCAAGCATCCCTTCAGTCCTTGAAATGATTGATCAGGTTGGTCCACAACATTCGGATCGAGCGACTGTGGGTTGATTTTGTGGAGGGAGTGGCCAGCAAATGGGTTGACTTCTTTTACGAGCTCGAGCTTTACTACGGGCTTCGGCCCGATAATGCTGCCCATATCTGGCTTCTACATTACCTCTTCTTGGCAGCACTCAACGCGGACACGCAGGAGTGGGCGGAGGCATGGAATTCCCACAAGGTCACTCTGCCAGGCCAGCGCCGCAGCCCTCGGGACATGTTCACCTTTGGTCTGCTTGAGTAGGGACCTCGTGGCCTTGACAGCATCGTTTACCAGCAAGAGGAAGCAGTGTTTGCGCACATCGAGGAGTTTGGTGTTGACTGGGCTGCGCAGTCAAATCCCGCTCTTCTACAACACCTTGCGGACAATAATGCTGACTCTACCTCAGCTGGTAACCCATTCTCTCCCTTTCCAATCCCGAGACGATGAACGAGGTTGTTGTCGAGCCGCCGGTCGGCCCTCTGATTGCGGAGCAGATCACTTTGCTAGATACTACGCTCGCCGCGCGTGTTGATCTTAGCTCCAGAGAGATGGGGGTGCACAAGCTTGTGTGGCAAGAGGCTCTTTCCATTTGTACTCCATTCTTTGAAAACTAGCCACCCTAAATATGCGATCATCTGCCAATTTCAAATCATTCAAAATCGACTTATCTCAGACCATGTCAGAAAATCCTCGAGGACGCGGTCGCGGTCGCGGGCATGTTCGCGCAGCCCGAGGCAACACGTCTGCACCCCCAACTCGCCCACCATCGGGTCGAAGGACTATGCCAGTCCTTCCTCCTGACCTTTCCCTCGTTCCTCTGATCGATCGCGACGACCATCCTGACTTTGCAGATCGTTGTCAAGCAGCCACCGTGGCCCAACCGCCTCTTCCTGACCTCCCAGTGCGCCAGGGAGCTATCCCGAGCCACAGCCGCTTGCTTCAAGGCCAGATGGGAAGTGCAGACATGCCTCTGGCTGCTGCATCGGAATCCCATGAAACACCATTTTCTTCTCCTCTAACGTCTCTGGCCGGATCATCCCCTCTCAACCTCCCAGTACCTCCGAATCATCTCCATGTACTTCCACCCCGTGCACAGATTCCACAGGCAGTACTACCAGACGCTGCCAATGTCGAGATTGCGGCTGGAGATGTTCTGCCCACCGGAGGCTACCCAGAACAGGAAGCTCTTCCAGTCGATTTCCCCGCCCAAGAGAACGTGCTGGGTGAAGATGGTCAGTGCTGTGAATACTGTGATGTACATGAATGACTTATCGTAAGCCCCAGATCGGATCTACCACACCGCGACTCTCGCAGCTCTCCCAACCAATATTGAAGTCGAAACCCTGCTCCGACAGCTCAAAAACAAGCACCAGATCAGTTACGAGCCGCCGAAAGCCATTGTGTTCACGAGTTTGTCCAGCACCGAAGATGGGACTGTCGTACAGACCCACATCATAGAGGAGCCGGATACAGCACTCGCTGGTTCACTCATCAGTCTGCTCCAGACAAGCCCCCGCTTCCAGCGTAAAATAGCCAGATGGACTTTGTCACTGGTACAGGTGTCGGTCTCCAGAACACCACTGCCCTTGAATCACAGCAAGGCTCTGGATTCGACGAATGGGTACCTTTGTCTCGGGATGTACAAGGACGTACTATCTGGTGCCTTGACTCGTGCGGAGGTACCCAGAGCCACCGACTCTGACGCCTTGGCAGAGCTGCTACAGGAGGAGTATTTGCCCAAGGAAACACCGTGTTATGTACTTTATTTTTCGCTGGAGTGAGTCTGCGCATCAAACCCCCTTCTTCCGTATCATTAACCCGCCTGCAGAGCCAACAATGGCCAGCTAGGTCCGCACCAGCTGTCGGCGGGTCATCACCCTCGAGCACCCTCTTTGTGCCACAGCCGGCCACTGGCAGCTCGTTAGCCCCTCCCCCTCCCAATGTACCTTCCTCGACCGCCCTTTTCCTTCAGCAACGCTTCTCTCATCTAAAACTGATGCTTCAACAACTTATGACGACCGCCTTCGGAAGTACTTACAAGAACTTTCATCAAACTCGCCTCGTATTGCAGATCTGTGAGGACCTGCAGATGCACTTTCCTGCACGAGGGTATCCAAAACCATACGTCCATGACAACACACAGATTTCAGTTAATCACATCGTTGATTGGGTAGAAGGACCTACCGGAAGTGCGACATGGAGGAACTGGCGCAACAAATGGGGGTTGGCGCAGGATGTCTTTGCGCTGTTAAGCAACGCAAACACCAGCGTAGCAGGGCTGAGCGTAGAGGATCACGCCGACTGGGTACAGCTGTACACCCTCATTGGAAGCCCTCCGTGCCTGGTGACGCCTATCCCGACCGAATACGAGCTGTTAGCCAAACTCACTACCGACAAGTACATTGCTCATTTGAATACTATCCGGGCACGGTATCGGCCGGCCGATGCTGTTGAGGTAACAGATGGATAAGATAGTGTCGAACGAGGGTAGCATACCAGACACGCTTCGATTAGAATAATATTTATTTATTTTGACGCTGTTTCTAAAAAAGACTTCGAAAATGCAGAATTTGACCCTATTGGCAAGATCAATGTTGTGGACCCGATGCCAGCGCTACGAGTAAGTAGTAAGCATTGGTAGAGTTGCCAGATACAAGCACCGCACGTCTGCCAGGCTTAGCATTCAGACGTACTGCACTGCGAAAGGTTTGTTAGCACGACACGGTGTACATGAGCAGGGAAGGAAGGAAAGGAAGGAAAAAGGGATGGCACATGAAAAAACATCACAGCCCGGCCAAAAGAAACGAAACATTTCGCACCCGGTGGAGACCTGCGCGTCCGTTTTAGTAACGGCACTGAACTGTGTCTCTGCTTGCGACGAGACAAGAGAAGGCAAACAGGCACGGACGCGGACTCACCTCCATCTCGAATGTGTACTCGGAACACCGACTGTCTTGAGGCGTATGCGGAGGACGTTGTCTGTGGGTGGGTTAGCAAGGGTCGCAACGGGGGGATACACAGGAAGACAGGACAGGGAAGAAAAGACAAGACAGCACCCACCATCTGTCGGCAGATAATTTGGTGCTGTGACACATTCGAGGTCGTTCAGAAAACTGTCGCCACGTCAGGACTCAGCGCCCGTCCCAAACTCGGAACGCGTACTCACAGCCCTGGCCCCTCCTCCAACTGCACCTTCCTCCTCTGCAACACCGCCCTCACACCAGGGTCCGCCTACAGCATCATCATCGCGGGCGCGCATGTCTTCAGTCTCCTGCGCCTCGTCGCAATTGGACACATGTGAACGTGCACGTGAGTGAAGTCAAGCCGTATCGGTTCGTCCTCGTGCGGGGGGGACCAGGCACGCGATGAGGAGTGCCTCGACGTGGCACAGGGGGAGCAGGCATGCGCGGAGGGCCACCCACTCGGGCAGGGGGCGGGCTCGGCATGGAAGTTGAAGCACAACTGCTTGGACGGCGGGCCGGGGTCATCCGAGTCGACACTGGCGGCGTACCTTGTCCGAGGCGTAGCTGTAGTCGGTGTCCGGGTGGCAGCCCCCCGCTGACGCCAAAGCCAAAGCCAACCAACGTCCAGCCACGCCGGCTGTTCCCCGTGCAGGGGAACAAGGTGTGCGATGAGCAGCGCCTCGACGTGCTGCAGCGAGAGCAGGTGTGCATGGAGGGCCTTCCACTCGGGGGCGGGTCGAAGGTGAAGCGCGAATGGGGCGACGAGCCGGGTCGGACTCGGGGTCGTCCAAGTCGACGGCACTGTCCAAGGCGTAACCCAGGGCGGCGGCATAGTAGTTGTATGTGTTCCCGGAGATGGCAGGCTGCGGCGGCGCGCTGGGCCCACCCGGCGAGGGCCATGATGCTGGAGGGCGATCACCGGTGCGTTGGGGTGGGATCGAGGGCGTGGAAGATGGACCAGATGGAGCGGACGATGTTGAGCTGGATGAGAGGCCAGTTAGGGCTTGAGCGTGGAGGGTCAGCATTTTGTGGTAATAAGCAGACGGAAGAGACACACCTCTTCCTTGTACTCGATGATGGCGCGGAACCGCTGCTTGCCGACTCGTCTTCCCAATAGCCCTCGTTGTCCTGGTCGCCGAAGCGCAGCGCAAGGAGGTGCAAGCGCGCGTACCGCTTCGATGCGAGAGCGCACAGTCGTGGGCGTGGTACAGCACGGACAGTGCGAGGGGGTGCTACACGGACTGCATCGTCGTGAAGCACGAGGCGTGCGAGATCTTTGAGGACACCGTCGGCGGCGAGCACGGCGGTGTTGGGTTTGGGTGCAGCTGTAGCCCAAGTGTCTCCACCCCTAGAAATCCGCCGTCGTTGGTGCAGGTCTAGGGCAGCGGCGACCAACTGCTGCGCATAGTCTGTCTCTTCATAGAGGTCTCCAAGGGATGTGGCGGGGGTGTACTCGGCACGCTGTGGCTGCTCCAGAGATATGTGCTGCCAAGCGGGAGGATGCCGGAGGGGTCTGAGCGCCGTTTGTCGCAGCTTTTGACAATGTGCATGCCCCGGGGGCGCGCCAGAATCCCACTGCGCGTTTGCGGTTATGAGTTTGTTTAAAGCCTCGGGAGGAGTTTGGCGGCGGTGTGAAGAGAGACTGAAGCATCTATCGGAATATTTGAGTGTCATTCCCCTGGGATTACCCTTGAGGACAGACCTCCAAAAATTGGACGAGTGACTCCCGTACCACATCGGCGCTGCATGTATCCCTTCCCAGTACGTTATTTCTCACAGAAAACCCGCTTCTCAACTGGAGGGTCCGACTCACCATGTTGATCAACAAGTAGATGGCTAATGTACTCCTGGCAGAAAGAGACCAAGACAGAGAGCCTTGTGTGATGGTAGTCTACGGCCGGCCAGGACAGAGAAAGTGAGAGAAAGGATTGGTGGACAGTGGACGATGGTGGGGTTAGGTGATTGAGATAGCTATTTCCTAATTGGGTTCTACTCTGGTTCTACTCTACCGTCGTGGCCCAAATCTGCAAATCGCGCAACTATTACTCTGCCTGTGCTGGATCCTTCAACAAACTCAGGTGCCAGTCTCCCACACGCTTGGACACTATTGTCTGCCGGCAGCTGCTGGATAAAGCCATTAATATCAATAGCATATGCAGTTTCGGACACTTGCCGCTGAAAATTGGTCTGTGCAACACACATTGGGCTCTGGGTCATCAACGTCCATTTGAGTTGGCTGTAATCCATTCATAAGGTATTTAATAACGACTGCTGTAGAAATTCTGGCACAAACCTTGTCCGCATCAGCATTCTCTGTCTCCATTCTGTTGTCTGTATGAATGGTTTCAACATCTAGACCCTCTCCCCTAGCACGCTATGAGTAAGAGCTCAAATTTAAACAACTGAAACGTACCCTTGCTCAACAATACTCTGGAATAACGAGATGTCCGAGCTGGCGCAGGATGGGATCGGCCATTTTGTGTGGTCCTTCTCATTTTGGCCTGGCTTCCATGGCACACCTTCGAATATCTCCTCAGCAAGCTTGGCTAGATCAACCTTTCCCATTGACTGTGCACAATACTTCCAACGTCCGACTTTGCAAAGCAGTTGTTCGGTGAAGATCACACCGAAGCCCAGGACCTTTTTGTCCCGGTCGCTTAGATAATGATCAAGCCAATAGTAGACACAAAAGAATGCTGCTCTAACAGCAGCTGGGGAGGCGTTGGCAGGAAGCTGGAAGCCTAGCACCTGTAAGCCATGGAATGCACCATAACCTTTGTTCAGATAGATCCATTGAGCCATCACGTTGGGCGATGGAGGCTCTGCGACACCGGCCAGCACAAGATTATTCGCAAATTGGAGAGGTGCAAGACCACTACCAAAACCACTGATGTGTGACTCGTATCGGATCCAATGCAGCACCTTTTCCCATGAGACTTTGGGCGCATCTGAAGTCTCGGGATCCTGTCCTGCGAGCGGTCCGAGTAGAATCTGATAGCTCTGGTGCAGCTCAGATGCAAAAACCGGCTTGAACTTGTCCAGTATTGTGAGTTGCAAATACCCTCCATGGCCGTCTCTAATACTGGGATGCAAAGTGTACCATGAATTTGCTTGGCCATAAATAGTGGCGTCACAGTACTTGATTTTCTCTGCTGGAGCGGCATTGGCGTCCCGGTTTTCCCAGGCTGTGAATTCTTGAACGCACTCCTCCAGCGAGGTAGGGTAAAGTGCATTTTGTTAGGCTTCAGCTCCATGCGGCCGAGGAACTCTGACATCGAGCTTCCTTGGCCTGTTCCCATGAAAACGAGCAGACTCGAAAGCCCGGTCCCTGTGGTAAGATGACGGAAGGGGAGGACTTTTTTCAGCCACCTGAACCCGACAAGATCGGCACGAATCGGATCCATCTGGTCTCGACCCTGCCGAGTGAGAGCCCCGGTGGTGGGATGGTGGCCTGTGAGCATTCTGCGAAACAAGGTGGTGTCCTTTTCAGCTGTCTTGCCACGCCGCTCTGAAAGAGCTTCACCAATTATGATCGCACCAATCCCAAATGATGGTTTTTTTGGGAATCAGGGTCGCCAAGGTCGGGTTTTTGTTTACCAGAGGTTTCAGACGGCACTTTGAGGTAATGCCCGATCTCGCAGCCAGCTTTGAGAGAGAATGCTCCGAGGCAAGAAACCCGTGAGGATCCTCGTACTCTTCATCGGTCAACGGCTGATCAAGTTTCAGAGAAAGTAGCCCTATGTGGACGAGCGACCCTAGTTGGTTGCACGTCTCAGATAGCTGGGGATCCTCCACTATGCAGCCTGCAAGGTACGTGTCCAGGGCCTGCAAGGTCGCACCTTCGTCTCACTTGACCGCTCGGGCGAAGTGCTGGTCTCGAGCAATATGGTCTGCAAATAGACGGGACGGACGGACGAGGAACATTTTCATAGAGACAGAAGCAAATAGCCCGTCTCCAAGGGCGTCTGCAAGACACTGTAGAATGGAACCCCGAGTGATGCATCGGTCGCGGACAGCAAGAATCTCGGATCGAGACTTGGTAAGCCGCTCGTTTGGATTCAGGTACGCATCGACTTTGAGCATTGGCTTCAGAATCAAATGCTCGTCCCACAGTCTGCAGAGCTCATCTGTGGCAGTCTTGTAGACTTTGTCCTCATCTGCCAGGAACACTGCAGCACCCAGAGGAGTTAAAGTTATATGCTGATTCTGTTTGGCCGTTGAGAGTAAACCCCAGAGGTTTGCTGGAACTCGAGCAAATGGGTTGGGCTGTTTGACTTTCTGCAGTGGCTTTTTCTGAGTGGAAGGCTCCGGTGAGGGATCATCTGTCCTGCCAGCCAATATCTCTGTCTCAGCGCGCTCCCCTACTCTTCGTTTCTTTGGATGACCTCGACTACGACTACGACCTCGACTACGACTACGACCGCGACCGCTGCCTCGACCTGCTGAAGTGTTTTTTCTTTTGGCGGGCAGTGGACTCCTCGACCCGCTGCTGCTGTAGTTTCTGGTGCTCGCGGACGAAGGAGACAATGTGGTCGACCATAGGGGCTAGATCTGGGAATCTGGAGGTCAGCTCAGCCAGCCCATAGGTTTTGTGGATCTGGGTGAGCTGTTCTGCGAGAGATGGGCCGAGGTGTACAAGCCACTGATAGATGCCGACCAGAGATCGGCAGACCTGGGCCTGAACTCCACACGCTATGAGGTCGTGAATGTGCGATCCCGCTACCATCGATGGAATTGTCGAGCCGATATCAGCAATGCACGTCAAGGTCAGAGTTGCGAGACGAGATCCCCATGCGTCAGAGGCAGAAGCGGTGGGTGGTAGTTCAAAGAACATCTGGGTGCTGAGATCGTTGTGCCGCTCAATCTGGTCTACGATATGGTGAAACGGCATAACATAAATGCGCGGCATCTAGGGCTAATTTTGCGATTTCCTATGACCAGTATTTATACAACGGGAAGCAACTAGCACTTCTGTTGTTACAAGCATATCAGCTAGTACGCAGACCACTTGTTAGGTGATATAAAGGAGAGTCAGAGCGAGCCCTAACTGCTGACTGTAGCGCGAGGCTGCACTAGTGGGACGCGCTAGCTGCTAGCTGAGTGTACAAACAACCAGGGATTAAAACCACTGCCTATACATTCATGAGACATGACCTAGGAGACTCTAGTAGTCCAGAGATGACTTGGGACGGAGCTAGCGAAGGTCTAGCAGACGGATATCTACGATGGAAGTACAGCTAGGGAGCTACGCCTTGAGCTAGGAAGCTCGGCACGGTAACCGGTGGTACTATCTAATCTCTAGATAAGCAACTAGACGGCGCTAGGCGGAATAACCCTACTAGCGATCGGCTAGGGCTTTGACAAAGACATACTACGACATACGAGATGAGGCAGCACGCGGCTAGTGCCCGATCTGGGCAGCTAGGGCGAAGGGTAATAGCCAGTCGGCTATTGGAACGGAGCTAGGGACGATCGCACAGCCTGTACCGATGTTCGGAGGGTGGATTGATGTTCTGACCAGCGAGCTATGACCATTTGATGGCGGTCGCAACACTGCGTCGCCTAGATGTAATAGATCGACGCTCTGACAGAGTAGAGATGACCTAGATCACCGGCTACATCGCCGGTTGATCCAGAAGGGGTACTCGGCATAGACGGAGGGCTGAGGATCCATTGATATACCCACGGTTGAACACTAGCTGGTCAGCGAGGCTGACCTGGGATTATACCAAACCAGTCCCAAAACCAAACGGCAGTCGTCTCATTGGCTGACCGTATTTCTTATCATCTAATATTGCTTATTGTATTATTCAGCTCGCTTTCACATGTAACTCACACCTAGTAGTATAAAGGGAGCGTTAGGACAGACTAGGGTCTAAGAACATTACGCCCCAGACTTTGGACGAAGCTGGTGCTAGTGGACTCAGGCTGCTAGTGGAGGTTGATACCGAACTTCACTTGTAGTAGTCTTTATATTGGAATCAGTATCTGTGGACTCTGGAAACATCGAGTGACTAAGTTGAGGATTTCGTGTTATTGGTCCTAGACCTCCACATATAAAACAAGGGTGTTCTCTTCGAGACCCAACTGCAGTTTGCGCTAGTGACTTTGCCTTCACCCCGACACGACGGAAGCTCTGTCGTAGTGTGTTGGATCGCTTGCTAGGTGGATTGTGTGTTGACTTGAGCCCACTAAGAAGAAGACGGACTAGGTGCCCCCACCTCTAGTTTGGCTATAACTTGTCAGTTACTTCGCCTTCACCCCATATAGACGGAAGCTCTGTCGTAGTGTGTTGGGTCGCTAGCTGGACGCTTGTAGTGAACTAGTGCCGATAAAAGCGGAAAGGTTCCTGTTCTTGGTTAAGGAATAGGTCGGCGGTCAAGGAGAGTCTTGCCGTTTGAGGATTGAAGTCCATTTGTTGTTAGCCTCAGTAGTCTTTGGGGCTGCCCTTAGCGAGGATTTTCACAAACCTACATACTCTGCCCTGGTGTTCTCGACCTAGCGGTCCAGCCATCTTGTATCCACCCCATATAAACCACACCCCCGGACCATCCCTAGGTTCCTAGCAGTGTTGTTGTTGGCGGTTGCATATTGCTAGTACGTTGTAGAGTGTGTTGTTGGAAGCCTATAAATCAAACTTGTGTTTGTTTCAAACCTGCTGGTCGCATACTACAGCCCGGACCCGAACTCACAAAGAGAAGCACTTAGATCTTTGGAGGTAGATTGGTTGTGGTTGGTTGTTTTGGGTGTTTGTTCGCAATACCTATCAATTAGCTATTCCTAGTCATATAAGAAGTGCACCGTTTCAACGGGTTGCAACTGTGTGCGGAGAGTCATGTGCCAGACGAAACTCTGCGGATCTAGTAAGAATGGCCCTCGCAATGTTAAGCTCCTCGCATTCCTGTGCAAGAGCTTTCGTATCTAGAAGCACTGTCAGAAGCTCGATATTTAACGCTTTCGCTTCGAGCTTCCAGCCTGCTGCATCAAGGCTCGGCCTTCGATTAATATGGTGGGCTCTAGTACGGCGGTCGGGATTCTTGGGGGACGGATGAAATTCATCCTCAGAGGAAGCTGGACCGAGGCGAAAAGGCTTGTACAGGGAGACTCCATGGTGTCTATATTGTGTTTGCGGTTATACTGATCCAAAAGCTCAACAGCGCCGCTTCAATTTTATTGAATTTTTGCATGGCTGGCAGGTATGAATACGAACGGCGTACCTCAACTGTTCAGCATTGAGCCACCGATCATACGACTCGTTGAAGCCTTTCCATTGGACTCGCCATTCTCTGGTGCCATTCTGAAACCAAGTCATCTCCGATGATCGATGTAAAATTGTTTGGAACATACCTCATTGCGCCAATCCACAATATCCTCCACCTCATACTCAAGATTGTCTCCTTCTTCGTCTGAATTGTGGAGAAATGATGGGTTCAGCTCTTGTTGGTCCTTCTCGTTTGGATTCTGGGTCGACTCTGGCTCCTCAAGTTGAAAGTCTGAACCCGAGTCGTGGTCTGAAAAAACGGGTGTGTGCCGTTTCCTCTTCCGCCGACGTGCAGGGGATTTGTCTGGCTGCTTATCGGAGGGTTCTTGTATTGGGGGACGAGGTGGATCAGAGTTATTAGAAACAGGATGCTCCCCAGGCCCAAGCTGAGCCAAAGAGCTAGAGCTTGCCGACACTGCTGTTGGGGCCAAGGCCGAGTTGGGAGGCCAATACTGACTCCCAAACGGGAACGGGGACAAAGAATCTCTCGATACTCGAGGAGGAGGTACGTTGTTGACAGTTTCACCGTGAAAATCACCACTCACGCCGCACAGAGACACAGTTTGCTGAGAGTCTGTGGATGGAAGTACAGGAGGTGCAGCAGCTGCACGATCTGCCGGCTGACGTTCCATGGGACCTGCTTGTGTAGTATGAAGGCCAGATGGAGGACCGGTTCCATATTTTTGGAGATACTGCGAACACTTGAGAGCATTTTCACTGATATTACGCAACCTAGAAGCAATGGTCAAAAAACCTGGCTGAAAATTGACAGAGCAGCAAGGGATTTACCACAGAGTAGTCTTTTCCTCGACCTGTACTTCAGCAGGAGATCCACAAAGATTCACGGTCCAGAAAGCCTGAAGAACGGTTAACTTAATAGAGGAGCAGATATTGTGTGCATTTACCCCAGCGCCATGTTGGCGGCGGCTGATGATGGTGTCTATCCGAGGAGCTGAATCAGACTGAGACGTATTTCGAAGAGGTCGAGGGAAGAGGTTGCGTTCTGTGGGTATGACCCTCTGATGCTGTTCAAAGCCAGCTAGACGGTCCTTTATCTGTTGCTGTTGCTCTTTGAACACTGGTTTGGAAATTTTGAGGGAGTAGTCGCGAATGACATCCGTGTACCAGAAGTAATATTGCCTATAGAGAGAGATCATCTCATATGTTTGGTCGTCCTTAATATCGATAGGACTAGGCTGGAGCTTCTGGACCATCCCTTTCTCATCCGTGAAAGTGGCCTCTTCAAGAAGACTGTTAACATTGAGCCCAAGGTCAATATCGCAATGAAGGAAATAGTTCTTGATAGTATAAGCGCCTTCGCGTGCAGACGATTGGCACACGCAGAGTGGTCGCCTAGAACGGTGGCGCCATGAAGGGCATAGTACCGGCGGGTGGTTTCACGGGGATCGGCAGGAGAATGAAGGAAGCGAAGTGTGGGTGTGTAGAGCATCTGAGTTGTACCGGTAGTGGCCACCCGGCTGGCATACATCACATATCCACAACGGATCTGGGGACCAAAGCATTTGAAAAGCTGCTTTGCATCTTCCATAGAGGTCATCGCCTCGAAGAGCTGCTTTATATAAGACGGTGCGGATCCGGAGTGGATATCATGGGCCTTGAAGGAAGTAAACAGAATATATTCATCCGCTTCTCGAAGATATATCGCTCCTCGCATCCATAAGAAAGCTCCTGGATCGCTGCCCCGGGGGAGGCGAAAGGTAACAGCGAACAATGTGTGCCAGAAAGCATCATCCTGGGGATCACCATGAGGGCTTCCCTGGGGCCCTATCGCTGTGTCAAGACCAGCGGATTTTCGAAAGACGTCTCACAGAAATGCCTCGAGATCAATAATCCAAGACGGCTGTGGCTCTTCAGAGGAGGGAGACGGCTCGGATGCCTTCAGGCCATTGAGATCTATATCAAAAACATTGGCAGGCGAAGAAAACATTATGCTGGCAGCTAGTGGGACCGGGCTCCAGGCCACCAAAGGCAAGAACATTGTTCTCATAGCCGTGGAATTCCATCAGGTCCCACTCGAAACGAGATATGCACAAAGGCATGATGAGACGGTAAAGTTGGTGAAGAATCTGCAAGACTTCCTTGATAATGTCGCCCGCAGGAGGGACGTCAGTTTGGACGGCAGGGGCAAAGTGACCACGGCCTTCACCCTCGCCATGAGTCGACGCTAGATTATAAGAGCCATCACCCTCCACCGCGGCACTGACATGCTTGGATCGAAGGTTTGTCTGCATTCCAGGGAGCGCAAATATGGCGGGAACGCCGGGATCAATGTCATATTTTTCCCTTCCCCAGGTAAGCTCCATCAGACGTGGTATCAAGGCGTGGATCTGTGGACCCTCCTTGTACTGCAGCACCGTGTCCAAGCTATGCGCACAAACGATGGTTACAGGCCGTTTAGGGTCTCCGTTGACGTGATGCACCAGAGGTATCCCTAATGGCAGCTTCACCATCCCAGGGATCGGCTCCGCAACAAACTTGCAAGCGTGTACGTCAAATTGGGTGGGAGCTACTTTGGGCGGCATGCGGATACCGTACATATTTTCCCTCTCGTGCGCTTCGTGAGAGGTAAGATACGGCGCAGCATATCTCCAACCCCGTCGATAGGAGCGGTCAAGCTCGGAGTTAAGAACATACTCGGGTGCCTGGGGGTAACACCCAACTTCTGGCTTAGGGGCGGCAGGTGCGGGGACCAGCTTGTCGGCCTCTGGTTTACCAGCTTGGGACATGTCCTCTGGTCGCCAGACAAATAGATCGAGAGGTGGCTCTCGGGGGAAAACACCTTTAAGAGGCATACCGAACTGCCGTATCCCATCTGGGTTGACATAGGCTTTCAAAGTTGGTCAAGTTATTTGCGGTTCTTATGAGTGCCAAAAAAATTTACGCACCTGTCCTCGACGGTCTCTCACCATGGGGATCAATTTCAATAAAGGGAAACTGAGATAGCGTTGCTGGGGTAGGAGAGTCTACAGCAGGTGCAGAGTCTTTCATCGGAGAAGGTCGTGGTACTTCCGATGGCCGTAAGTTTGAATTTGTGATAAACAATTGCGGCTGGGGATTCTCTGGGAAAGACATGAGATGAAAGAAAGGCTATGTGGACTCCCATGACATACCTAGAGGTCCGTGTCCGCCGTCCCGAGTTGAATTCTCTTCCTGACCAAGCTTCTTTGAGTGCCACCGTATCTGGGCTTTAGCCGTACTGACAGCTGCAGCCAGCTGGTCATCTAGCTCTGGGGAGGAGTCTTGGAGGTTGAGCTTCTGCCACTGGGCCAGCAAATCTTGCAGCTCAGCTACCGTCTCTGCAGACATCGGCTAAACGGAAGCAAAATGCAAGCAGATGGAAGCAGATAAGAGAAGCACTGCCTCAGCACAGCCACTAATGAACGGCCTTAGGTTTACCATCACACAGCCACTCATAAAGCTGAGGCCGTTGATTTATGCAGGCTCATCCACTTATTCTGGCACTCAATGCAGCATTTGAAATCAAACCTTACTAGACTTAAAGAGTTTCTATGGAGCCAAATTCAAGAAAAACACAATTTCGGAGTCTCAGAGGCGATAACAACTTTCATTCTGAAATCCCTCTAGTGGCAGTAAATCTGGTCTAAGCCTCATGTACTTTGAGCAAGACACTCTTTGACATACTCAAAAATCCTCGGTGGAGTGCTGCACGCCTCAGATGACGCCAACTTTTGATATCTATGAAACAGACCATTTCAGACTCCCTCTGTACTTATATCTGGCGCACGAGATTGCAAGGACCAAATATTGCAAATATGCTACTGGTCTCTTGGTATGCATCTAGTAGACCTACCACTCCGCCGGATTGGCTGAAATACAGCTATGTGTTTTAATAAAACTGAAAGCGTAGCAACCACACATGTGAGCTCTTCTCATGTACAGCTTCAGTTGGAGCTTGAAATAAAATTGAGAAAATTGTAATGGATCTATGTGCCTGCTGAATAAATGTCCCCTTGCAAGCTGAGCTGTCGCTCTAGCGCTATCTTGGTATATGGGTTTTTATTTGGAGGAAAGTTGGGCAAAAGATTAGCTATCGTAACGGAGATTATCTTAACAATAGATTTGAATGCACAGATGGAAAGGCAGGTCAAGGGTGTCAGCGACTGATTAATTGCAATCGTAGCCAACGTCGGCGACCCATTGGAGAAGGATGAAAGATTACCGAATCTGGCTGGGATCAGTGGTCAAAATATCTGCCCGAAAAGGAACCTTGAGGTTGCACTGCACCGCATTGAATTGCATTGCAAGTCGTTGATGCCAAACCGATGCATGAACCAACCCAGCTCCGGCAAATGCATTGAACCCTGATGCAATGCAATACAGTGCCGAGTAATGCAATAGGGCCCAATGATGGACTTGATGTGCATCAGTGTGCGTTGCATTGGATTGCACTCCTCGGAGTTGAAGTGCACTGAACTTAATTGTGTTGCATTGGGATTTCATTGAATTTAATTGGTTTGCAGTGGCTTGCATTGGTCTGCATCGAGCTTTTTCCAATGCAACTAAATGCAATTACCTCTGCACTGTATTTTAGTCCGATAAACACCGTCATAGTAATCGTCACATATCAGCAATAATCATCACTACGCTACTGCCACCTTTCGCCCATGCCCGCTACGCGACGACCGCCACCTTCCCCGCGATGGAAGAAACCTTCGCGCAAACGCCACGCTTGGTTGTTTAATGCACTCTGCCCTCCTTGTGTGTGCTCGGCATCTTGCTTTCCCTTCGTTTTCGCTCTGGATGGGTCTGAGCTAAGTATCAGTTGCCAACTGACATTGACTCTCGCATTGCCTCAATCGAACGATTTCCTTCTCAATCTTGGCTTCAACCGCCTCTCCGTGCCCGACTCGCCACTGGCTCTGGGGCCTCCTACTCAAGCATGTCTGGTCGTGATTCAAATGTCAGTCCCCATTCCACAGGAGTTCTCAACTTTCGACGTGGTGCCTTCCGGGACTCCGCAGCGTTAGTTTCCTTGGCAGCATTCACATGCCGCCAGTTTCAATACCTGTCCATCGTCCCGATTCCCGCCATTCCATTACGATTGGAAACACAGGCCGAACGCAAAAAGCCCGCTCGCACATTTCGTTCTGCAGCTTCAACCGAAACAATATTTTCAAGATCTTTGTTCTCAATTCGCGACGAGAATAATTCTACGGTGCCGCAGTCGAGTACGTTACAAATTATAACACGCATGGTGTGTCGCCCAGAATATTAACAGGAGTGGCAGGTTCGCAAACGCCGGGGTATCTATGGTTACCATCGACGTGTGGTGACCACTACGGAGCTCCAATCCCGCATTCTCGCGATCTAGCCTGATGTTCCATCTCCCCGATTCCCGCACTCGTGGAGCACGGAGCGATGCAATATCCAGCGTCACGATTGACCCCGTAATGACCAGGGATAACATGCCGAATCCGTCCGATGACGACTTGGAAGGTGAAGTGGATCACATATAGATTACCAAGGTTTCCGTCTTTTTGTCCCCAGAACTCTGCAATGTATATACTCAGATGTCGCACTCTACCAGGTATATAGTTGTATATATGTACCACTCCTTTCAAATGCCCTCTGCCCTACTTTCACTTTTGTTATCCCTGTGCACAATTTGATCGCGGTCCGAAGTCTCGGGTTACATGCTTGTGAACGGCAAGCGCGAACAAGCCACCGATGCGACACGAATAGCTCTTCATTGTGACTGTCGTGATTATAGATGCCACAGGATGAAACGTCCTCCGGATTACCAGGTTTGGTGATCATCGACGGGTGGTGACCACCACTGAGCTCCACTCACGCATCACTCGATCTACTGCGGTGGTCCGTATGCCCATTCCCCGCAGTGGTGGACCGTGAAGCGATACCATGCCCACAGTGGTTATCGACATCGTAATAACTGGCGACAATATGGAGAATCTGTCCAATGAAGACTTGGAAGGGAAAATCCATCAGATTCAGATTATCGCGGTCATTGTCGGTTCCTCTCAGAATTTAACACTCTGTAATACATATAAACTCTCTCCGTCCGTGTGCTCGATATCAGAGTATGTCTTCATAAGCAATTCTTTGGCGTTTGCCATCATTGTGGCACAGGCCACCGAGAACCGCCTGAACTTCTGCCACAAGACGCTCGAGGAGCAAAATTACAGGTGACCTCATTGTGAATGGACGGTGGAATATCCTCAGGTGTTCGGTACCCTTCCGAAACTGTGAGAGAATCCGCGCACGGCCCGTATGCCGACGTTCAAGGCCAAGTAACCGTCAAGTTCGGAGTGTCATGTGGGTCCGCGGAGGATACCCGATAGTGTAAGAGTAGGTGTAACTTCAAAAACTCCCCCAATCCACTGACTTTCTCGAGTTTTATCCTTGGCTATCCTTGGATGCTCTAGTTGAACCGGCATTTCCTTATTTGGACGACATTCCCGGATTCGATCTAACCAAGAAACGCAAATATACACCTAAGAAGAGGGAGAAGAATGCTGATATTGGGAAGGACTGGGCCAAAGCGTTCCGCAAGCACCTTGGCTATTATTGAAACCCGAGCATCGGCGGATCAACCGTGGGAAATCTACCTCAAATCAACGAAATAAAGTACCTGTGCATGAACCCGTATTTCAAGTCGATTTCCAGGGGTCCAAATGCGTAACGTGGGCGAATGGCTCAAATTAGGCTCCAAACCTTGGACCAAACCTCCATAGCCACGTCAGGACTACGAGCGAGCGACGACGGACACGTTGGGTGGAAGAAATGACATGGGAGGAACGACTAGAACAGAAACACAGAGCAAGGCATCGCATAAGAGGAACAGGAACGAGCCGTGTGGATGAAACAGGGGCGAGAGCAGGCACTCGATAGAATGAGGCAAGATGGTTGATGGACAGGTGGCAGGCTGTGGGAGTTAACGAGCGAGAGCGATCGGGCATCTCGGGATTGGAGCTGAATGTTTAATAGCTCGCGCGAAGCGCGACACTGCGAAAAGGTGACACACCGCACTTGAGCTGCAGACACCACCGCCGTTCTGAGATCCTCATGACCCAAGCAGATCGATGGGAAAAATCAATTCAACAAAAATCTTTTGGTATATTTTTCCCAGACTGACAGTCTTCGCCAAATGATCAACATTTAAATCAGAGTTGGAAGATTCACGCCGATGGATTCAGGTGGAGTCGAAGAAAGTCCCGAACTCCTGGGCAAAGATGAATCTGTCCATTTCAATATAAGTGTTCGTCAGAGTCTCGTCGAGTGATGACCTAAAGATAGGCATCACGGGCACTGAACAACGGCATCGAATTTTCTGAGGCAAATAATATGGTCTTCAGGTATGCTAACAAGTACAGCAAGATTGATCATGAAGATGTGTGTATACACACACACCATTTTGAAATTGTATGGAAATCCGGCTATTGTTGAAATCTGCATTAAGTGTAGACAGGCTTGTAAGCGAGTTCTGGGCCACAAATGGATTTCATTACCTGTTCACCACTGCACAAAAGAAATGAAGCTCCAGCAAATTCTTTGGATGAGCGCATGATCAAAGAAAGCGGGAGAATGCAATAGAGGGAAGGTTTCAACATTAGACATCCCGGGTTTCAGACACTGAAATTTCTGGAAGACTTCCAATCTGAAAAAGACTTTCTTCAAGTTGTTTCATATGACAAAGCTGCTTGCTTTTAAACTCCTGGCACACAGTGAATCCTTGACTGAAGGACCGCAAAGCACCCGGATGTTGAATAGTCTGTTGGACCTGAGAAGGTTGCGATGAGTCAGCGGACTTGATGTGTTGCAGAACGGAAAACCGTGCTTGATCTTTCCCAGTAAGGATTTTGAGTTCTGTGTCCAAGAAAATTTGGATCCACATCAAAAAAATAGTTTAGTTCGTGAGGATGAGGGCTTGCTGAAGCAAATACATTGTATTTAGAAGTATATAGGTAGCGGTGTCTGCCAGTGGAGTGGAATCATGGGGGAAAAAAGAGCATGAATCATGGAAACAAAGTTGGCCATCCCTTTTGAGTGCATCTTGAGCGCTTCAGCCGAGAATCTCTCTGCGTGGGAAGAAAATTTGAGATTGAAATAGTGTCTGATTCCAGGACCGAAGCATAAAATTTGATATGCAAACAGGAAAAAAAAAATATCTTTGGGTCAAGCATTGAGCACTCAACAGAGTACAGCGGCAAGCCAGGGCTCTTGGCAATGCAGCTGCATCCAGGATCCAAAAACAAAGAGACCATAAGCATAGAAGCCAATCATGATGCGCTAGTATCTGTGCAGTGAGGGTTCAGTGAGCGAGATTGAGACACTGTACACATTGCTGTAATACTTAGGGCTATGTTGGAACAAATGGATGAATGTTGTAACAGGAAGTTAGGACAATAAAATATTTTGTCGGAATCCAGAATTCGGAAGTCCACAAGTCAATAGTATTCAGTTCAGAAAGACCAGAGAGTGCACAGAGAGAGGGTAGACAGACATGGAGGGTGGGATCTTGCAGAATGTTACAGAAGGAACTCTGGGAAGCGGGTCATGGAAGAGGAGAAACCAGCGAAGGGGGAGCAAGTACTTTAAAGTTTAAGTATGTTACAACATGTGTTGCCCAACGGCAATCTCGCTGCAAGAGCAACAGCACAGACAAGCTGTCATATTTTAGCAGGGAGGAAAGGTCAGTACACAAAGACTAATGACGAAAATGTGATGCACAGCCAAAATAAAAAATTAGGCCTCTCGAAGACCCTGTAGGGGGGAAAAAGGTCCAGACCCTTGCTCATCGGCCGAATGCACTTCGGCCGGGTAATGTTACATTCACACGTCAATTGATTTGGCAGATGGCCGCGTACGGCAGGGCCAGAATTAGGCACTCTGGAAAATGGGAGGTCTTGGTGCTCCTGAAGATGCTCCTGATACCATTAGTATATGAATAAAAATATGAATGCTTGAAATTGTACCTGATATCCACCAAATATGTAGCACTGGAACTGCAACCTGTATGAGAAGTACAAGAAACAGTTCCAGGCCAACTGATATTCCCCATTTCAGCCGCAATTTAGGAGTGACTAATATTGCGACTGATACTCGACGTATCAGCGTTGATTTACGTGCATCCGAAGATGCCGTAAAGCCGTGTCAGCGGCAGTATCAGCCGCGGACCTGATACGAGAAGAATCAGCTGATAGTATCAGTCGCGCTGATTCGGCTTTACGGCATCTCCAGATGCACGTAAATCAATGCTGATACGTCAAGTATCAGTCGCAATATTAGTCACTCCTAAATTGCGGCTGAAATGGGGAATATCAATTGGCCTGGAACTGTTTCTTGTACTTCTCATACAGGTTGCAGTTCCAGTGCTACATATTTGGTGGATATCAGGTACAATTTCAAGCATTCTTATTTTTATTCATATACTAATGGTATCAGGAGCATCTTCAGGAGCACCAACACATCACATTTTCCGGAGTGAGGCAGCAAAAATGACACATTGAGTTCATCTCATTTGAGCTCCAGCAAATTGTGGATTAGCTCTAAAAATAACGAAAAGGTATCTAGGCAAGAGAGAATCAAGGACTATTCCATAGGCTCAGAATAATGTCCAAAGATGGTCTATGAATGAGTTTTTTGAATCATGACTCATTGCATATGACAGTTTTTGTTTGTCCTTGTAATGAAAATGTGATCTTCACCAGGCAGTCACACCGGGGGCAAAAGCCGAGGCACCTGGAATCCAGGTGCCTCCGAGGCATGTGGTCCGTAGGTGCCATCAGTCCTAACAAAGAGTCCTTTGACTCTCATTCACAAAGCAAAATCTATGTCTAAGTAGATAGTAAATATATATATTGTTAATTTTAAGTACTTGTTGTTCCCTTTATGCGTTGGAGCACCGCACAACAAAGTTTGTTGTGGTGACCCGTAGGTGAGCCGCGAGACACCCGCCAATGCCGTGGCAAATATGCCGTCTGACGGCATGATGTGTGCCGTAGACCTGTCGCGACCTGTGTGACGAGGAGAACACAAAGACACTTGAGACTCAAGGCAGGCCGGCTCGAACCTGGTGTCAAGCTGGCTCAAAACTCACCACTACGCTGCCCATTGGTCCCCCGCACAGCCGCCCTGAGGCAGGTACCCGCCTCACGCCCATCCCACGCACTGCTTGTCACTGCTTGGTGAAATGCCGGCACGCTTTATGCACGCCGCTTTGTTGGCACTTGACTCAACC